>CM064573.1:55487687-55592761 GCA_032716605.1 Paralithodes platypus | reverse complement strand
TGTGCAGACATAGAGCTTGAGAAGTCTCCGGTGGAGTCGACAGGGCAGCGTCTCGGTTCTGGGAATCGAGGTCTTGATCAGTCTTTATCGCACCTTCTTAAGTTAGTCCCTGCATTTGACGAGTCGGGTGTCACCGAATTTTTCCTGCGTTTTGAGAAGAAGTGCCGGGAGCACCAATGGCCCGAGGTTAAGTGGGCAGCCCTTGTTTCTTTCTAGATGGGTTGGCAAAGGACTCAAGGCATATGATGCGTTTGCCCTTGGAGTCTTGCATCGATTATGAGGTATTGAAGGAAGCTGTTCTGCGGGCGTACGAGTTACAACCAGAGACATATAGGTTGAAGTTCCGGGGTGTTACGAAGGGTCGTGAGTGCACTTTTCTAGAACATGCCCGGGAACTGTCTGATGCATTGAGAAATTGGCTGAGGTCAGAGAAGGTGACGACGTTCGAGGAGCTTGAGCAGTTAGTCCTTCTAGAGCAATTTTTCAAGTGCACAGGCGGCGACCTGACTTTGAACCTCAAAGAGAAACAGCCTAAAACTCTAGAGAAGGCGGCCGAGTTGGCTGACCTGAGAATGTCACTGATTCGTGGGTGCGGGTCTGCACAATGGACCAATGCAGTTAACAAGGGGTGCAACACTCCACCCCCCCCCCCCCCACCCCCCCGAGTCAGTGATGCACAATTTAATAACGAGAGTAAGAGCAATGATACCAATTTTGATCACAAACCTAAAACCGTCCCGTTTAAGAAAGGTCAGGGCCCTTCCCCACCTCAGGGGAAGTCCAAGGGTGAAGTAGAGTGTTTTACGTGTCATAACAAGGGGCATTTCGCACGTTCCTGCCCTAGTAACCAACCTACTGCAGTCGTGTCTTTGGCTAGCAACATTGGGGTGTCTCTGAGATCTTCTGCATTTACCCTGGGTGATATGTCAGATGCGGGGGCACAGCCAGTGAAGAGGTGTCCGGAAGGCTCGAATCTGTCCGCGATGCTTTTTGTGACCATAGAGGGCGTGGCTGCGTGAGTTGGGCTGGTTTGCAAGCATGGGTTGGAGTTGTTGCGTGATACAGATGCATCCCAGACTCTGACGAAAAACTTTACAGGCAAACCTATAAACGCGGCACGGGTGGTTGAGGTGCAGGGTATTAATGTTACAAGGTCATACCCGTTGGTTCGAGTAGAGCTGGAGGTTGAAGGTGTGACACGAGAGTTGGATGTTGGAATCGTGGAGAAACTGCCAGTAGAGGGCGTCGACCTTCTTCTCGGCAACGACTTTGCGGTACCTGCTTCTGAGGTTCCACCCTTAGTCGTTGCCGAGAGGACGGCCGACGTGAGTAGGGAGGGGCAGGAGTAGGTCGAGAGGTGTCAATCACAGCAGAGGGCGTGTGTTGTCACCCGATTTCGTGCATCTAAGGTGTCACAGCCTATTCCTCAGTCTCTAGACCAGCGGAGGAACGGTCGGAAGGAGAAAGCTAAAGTTGGGAGTTTTGTGAGTTTTGCTCCAGCGGCTCTACTTAGCGACTTAGTACTTGACCCAGAGGTGAGCTCCAGAGTGGCCCCAGAACCTGTCACCCCTAGTGACATAGTTGGGCGTGATGGCACTCCGCGACTTAGTTCCCAGGTGGAGGAGAGTTGTGGGAACGGGGCTATTGAACATGAGGATGGGGAAACATGTCATGTGAACCTGTTGAAGGAGTTTGTGAGGCAACCACCTGAGCAGCCTACTGTCCCTGCGTTGGTCTGCAGCGGCCAAGGTGGAGAAGGAGAGGGGGGCAGTGGGGCACAGGTGGAGGAGAGTTGGGATTGTCATGTCTCGGCGGAGCAGTGGGCGGGGGACACGAGTCTGGTGGCTGTGGAAGCACTAGAGCACCTGCCTGAGCAGCAGTGTGCAGCGCTCCAGCACCAGCTCGGTTCATACCCCACTGGTCGTGCCGAGCACCCAAGCCTCACAATTCCTGCGATGCACGATATTCCGCTGGCAGGTCACTTGAGTGTTAATAGACCGTTAGCCTCGTTGTTTCGGTGGTTCAAGGTGGGCGACGAGGCTTTGGCATGGTTGTCAGGTCAGGGTCGACCCATGGCTGCCAAGGGTGGTGGTCAGAAGGAGGACATTGAGCAGGTTGGTGAGGTTGGCTGTGGAGTGGATGTGCCCCGGCATCGCATAGCCTCCCAATGCTGCTCTAGTCGAATGCAACAGCCCTACCATAGACCGACTGTATCTGGCCATGTCGCTGAAGGTGGTGATGCTGCGCAGGCAGATGTAGTCGTAAGGAATGCGGGGGTGCGCATGTACGGTATCGGCGGGGAAGCCTTAGCAATTATGAACTATGGGAGTGACTGCACAGGTGGTACTGATTGTCCCTCTCATGACCTGGCTGTTCTAGGGACGAAGGTGGAGAAGGAGGGAGACTTTAGTTTAGAAGCTGCGGTCTCGGCTGGGTTGTGGGAGGGCACGAGGCATGTTGTTCTTCGAGATAAGTTGCAACCTCTTGTGTCTGAGCGCCAAGAGATGTTGTTTACTAGGCTGTGGCAGTACATCCGCATGTTTGTTGCTTCTCCAGGCCTGATGTACGGGGTAGAATCCGACATGGAGGCTGGAGACAGTGCAAGGCTCAAGTTAGTTCCCTACCGTATAAATCCTGCTCAACAGCCTGTCGTGAAAACAGAGCTAGACGGCATGTGGAAAAAGGGTCTGAGGGATAAAGGATATCGTGAGTGGTCGTTGCCAGTGAGTTTGCAACCTGAGTTGAGTGGCAAGATCCGTGTGTATGGTGATTGCAAGAGTGTGGAAGCATATATCCATTACCTAGAGTTGACGATACCATAGACCGCATCGGGGCTGCCTCGCTCGTCACGAAGGTAGAACTAGTGAAAGGTTATTGGCAGGCCCCGTTGCCAGAAAGAGCGAAGAGAAGTGCCAGTCTTGTGATGAACTGGGCAGTTTATCAGTGTCAGGTGCTGTTTTGCTGCCGGAACACAAGTTGGATGTGTGGCATGCTAAGGGCACTGATAATGTTTTGGCTGTTTGTTTGTCACGGGAGGGTTTGTTTGCAGGAGAACCCTCGCCGTTCAGTCAGTGTGTGTCGAGAGTGGAGAAAAATCAGGCTTGCCCCTGTAGAGCAGCCGTCAAAAACAACATTAAAATAAAATAAAAAAAATCACATAAAAACTCTTTCTTTTTGATAGTTAATTGTAAGTTGCCAATGTTATAGATAAAGTCCTAAGTTGAACCTGTCTTTCACTTAGTAGGCTGGGCTCTGTGAAGCTCGCTCAGGGAGCATAGCAGGCTAAAATTATACTATTATGTTTGGGAGGGGTTATAAGATTTTCTTTATGCTAAAATTTTGTTTTATTTAAGATTTAGCTTTGCATTTCATTTCTGGTGGAGTGGCTAGGTGTGGCGGATCTTGTCGGCATTCTGCCTTGTCAGATATGGTGGTGCTCGCCTAATGTTGAGCATCCCATATCTTGGGCTGGGTGTGACGTCTACCAGCGTTGGCAGAATGCGCTCGTAACTCGCTAGCGCTCGCCAGGGCAGTGAAATGGGCTACAGTTATCAGAGAATGTTGTTCTTTATTTCCTAGTACTCGCATTGTTACAGACAGTCCAGTGGTGGTCTTTATTTTCGTCTGTGACAACGGGAAGTATTTTTATCATTAATAGAATATAAGATGCATTGTGTAAGAGTTAAGGAGAGAGAGAGAGATATAGGCAGCGAGGTGGTAATATGTGCGTGCGTATGTATGTTCTGCCTCGCTCGTAGGAGTTTTCCCGCTCGCGCGGGCTTTCCCTTGCCTTTGATTGGCTGGTGGTTCCTGGCGCGTCCTAGGGGCCTGCTGCATTGTGACGTATCGGCCCGTGATTGGCCGACCATCGCGCCTTTGTGGGCTCCTGCGGTCCACAGGAGCTGTTCTCCTCAGGATAGGCTTGGCATGCATGCTTCTAACATCCCTTTGCATACTCTCTCCCGATCACCCCCTTTACCACTGTCTCTCTCTCTGACCTTCTTCTTTTCCATTGCTCCTCACCATTATTCAATTACTTATCCCCTTGGGCTCTGCATACGGTTTCCATAGCTGGCCCATTGTATTGCATGCGCCGTCCTCTGAGATATTTACATGTACTTAGAATAGGTTTGAGGGTTCTTAGTTAGTAGAGGTTAAGAACTCGGTGTGTGTCTCCATTATTGATTTAGTGTTCTTCTCTTTTATTTAATGCTAGACTGGGATAAGGTTACTGTAGTCGTAGTCTCCGATGTGTGTATGGTTTGTTTATACCTACACGACTTCGACCGGTCCTGTGGTAGCCTGGGTTATCTTTTCGGCTGCGTCTTTTTCGAGTGCAGCATTGTGTTGACTGAGGGCTTTTGCCTGTTCCAGTTCCACACTTTGCTGCCTCTTTGCTTGACTTTAGAGGGTTGCCAGGATAGAACCAGATACTTGTGATCTGGATCTATCAAGAGAGCACCCTAGTCAATTAATGTAACTTAAAGGATACATTCTTAAGAACATCGCTAGGCTACGAGCCAGTCTTGCTCAACCACAGTTCCTTACCTAGAGTATTGCAGCTAGACATTATTAATCGAGTAGACACTTATTAGTATTTAATATAAGCTCTTTGATATGTACGCATTATTATTCACAGCATTTATTAGTGTAGGTTGTTGTTGAGTTGCAAAACCATAGAAGAATGTTTCGTTGATGAGGAAGTACTTCTTTTAGTGTCAAGCATTACTACCGTTGCGCATTTATAGTATTCTCGTGTCAGTTAACATTATATGTCCTATCTTTTAGTGTATTCAGTCTACACGTGTGGTGTCCTGCCTCCTGCCTTTATATAATTTAAGATACGAGCATCTTATGAGCATCAGACTTTCTTCAGAAGTTTCCAGGTCTATGCTGTAGGACTATACTTCACTTTCTTTTAGATAGGAGTGAAGAGTTTATTGTTGTTTAGAGTAACTGTATTGAAGCATCTTTTTTATTGTATTAAATCTTGCAGTGATTTAATTGATCTTTCCATAGCTTCCCTTTTATGCATTTTAACATAACTTGCATCTTGTTTGTTATCAGGCTATACCAGTGTGGGTTAGCCTGAAGTAGAGTACATTTATGCCCAGTTAAGGATACCCCGTTATCGCAGATTAACTCTGGAGGGTATAGGTGTTTTTGTTCGCCGGCATATAAGTTCGAGGGTTTGGATCTAGCGTACCATTGTTGCATAGTGCCCTATTACTAGTCCAATCATTAAGTGCCCTTGTTTTATTCGTAGCCCCGGTCGTAACACACCTCACTCTCTTAGTTATTCTCTCGCTACCCATACGTTCCACATGGCCGAACCATCTCAAGGTGTTCCTTTTCACACTTTCCAGCACATCTAAATCCACACCACACCTCGCTCATACTTCCTTATTCGTCTGTCTATCCCTCCATGTAAATCCTCACGCACTTCTCAAGTAACTCATTTCAATCCCTCTAACTCTTAGTTTGAGTCTCGTCACCAACGTCCATGTTTCGCTCCCGTAAGTCAATGTCGTGATCACCACACTGTCATGCAATGACTTCTTTACTTCCATGCTGACTACCCTATTTCTTGTTACTGCTTTCAGCGTTCCTACAACCCTCTTCCCCTGTTGCACCCTCTCCTACAAATCTTTATCAATACAGTATAAGTGATTAGAAGTGACTTGAAGTGAGTGAAGTGATTTGAAGTTTTGTTATTTTTACCATGTCTCGTGCCTGCACGACCTGTTCCGGTAGGTTTGGCCCTACCATGTTTGGCTGCCCCGAGGTTCATGTCTGCCAATTCTGCCAGCTCCGAGAAGATTTGGCAGCTAAAACTGGATGAAGCTATCATCAAGATTAACGCCCTCACCAAGAAGCTGGAAACACTCCAAGAATTTGCAACACTTAACGTAGGAGTATCATCAAATGAAGCAATTTCTACCACCGCAGCATCTTCTAACAGCCCTACGCCTGATATAGCGGTACCAGCTTCAGCACCACGTCAGGAAAATTCAAGTAATGACTCTGCTCTCCCTAAGGACAACTTCCGCGTTGTGAGAAACAACGTTTGCCCCATCGCAAGGAAGATCATCACCGAAACCATGTGCCAGAACCGTTACCAGATTCTTGCGGACTTAGACGAAGAAGAAGAAATAGAAGAAATTCGGCTCGTAGAAGATTCCTGGTTCGTGGACAACTTACCGAGTTCTGCGCCAGGGCACTCAGGACCAGGAAGCGCTTCTGTATCCCTGGTGGCGGTGTGGACGATGTTACAGCTGCAGTCAACGAAGTTTCGAAGTCAGCCCCCTCACGCACAATGTACGTCACTCATGTTGGATCTAATGATGTGCAGCGAACTCGATCGGAGGACCTCCTGCTCAAGTACGGAAGCTGATTTAGATGTATAAGGAAAAGTCACGTAGAGTCATCATATCAGGGATCGTCCCCAGGATCGGTGTGAAGAACAGATTCTTCAACATAGCCACTAGTGTAAATCGTTGACTTGCTGAACTCTGCAGGGAGGAAAACATTGGAATCATCAATACCTGGGATGCCTTCTACCGTGAAGATCATCTGTTTGTAGCGGATGGAGTTCATCTAAGCCAGGTGGGAGCAGCAAGATTTGGCCGTCTGCTTCACGACGCAGTAAAGGATTTTCGAAAAAGAAGCAGAGCCATCCAAGGACCACCAGGGACGAGGATCGAGGCCCGAGGACCACCAGGGATGAGGATCGAGGACAGCGAGGACCGAGGACCACCAGGGACGATGATCGAGGACAGCGAGGACCGAGGACAATCAGGGATGAGGATCGAGGACAGCGAGGACCGAGGACAGACAGGTACATAAATGTAGATCCGACCAGAACCAAGAATTTTATTAAAGAACGTTCCCTGAATTCTAAATCAACACCATTAACCCTCTCCGACATATGACGCGATTTTGAGCCTATTAGGGATACTTTATTTCTTACCATCAGGGGTATTTAGAAACCTTTAGTTTAGTTACTTCAATCTCTGCAGTCGTCTTTGAGTTAGCTGTGGGCAGAAAACTAATTTTGGAGAGGTAATTATAAGAGTGAGAGAACTCTATTTCTTATTGCTAATCTGGCAACCTCTGCATCATATATGCGTGAAAGGGTTAAAGGTTTTCTATGCAAACGCTCGTAGCATAGGCAATACATTTTCAGATTTAGAGGAACTAGTGTTTACAGAAAATTATGACGTGATTGGCATAACAGAATCTTGGCTCAATACGGAAGACAGAGACTTTTTGTAGAGTATTCACTTCCCGGTTATGTAATGTTTGAGAAAAGCTGAATAAATGAAAATGGAGGTGGGGTTTTACTTTATATCCAAGAAAGTCTTAACCCGACTTTTTTGTCTTAACCCGACTTTTTTGTCAAAACCTCAAATTGTGAAGGTCGACACATCCTTTGTGCTAATAAAGAATACTAAAGGTACAAAAATAATACTTGCATTAATATACAGACCTCCAGCTCAATCAGTACAAACTGACCTAGAAATTTATGAGCAAATTGCAGATGTAAGTAACTCGCAAGATACCGCATTTTTTGGCGACTTCAATTTACCTGTGACCAAGTGGAGAGATAGTAATACTTCACACTCTGGACAAGACCTGTATGCAAACTTGCAAGAGGGTTCGCTATATCAATTTGTTAGATCTCCAACCCGTGGAAATAACGTCCTTGACCTTGTACTTTCAACAAAAGAAGAATTGATAGAGAATTTGAATGTCGCTGATGAATTTAGTAACAGCGACCATCGTACGATAACTTTCAGTTTAAAGTTTACTAGTAACGAACCAAATAGCAGCATCGAGAAAGTCCCTAATTTCAATAAAGCAAACTTTCCTAAACTTAAAGCAATGTTTAAAGAAACTTACAGTTGTTACAAACATTTTATGAATGGAGGATGCCTTTAGGCACATGGACCTTTTTGTTTTATCTGTGTTTTTCCTTCCTCCGTTCATTGTCTCTTTAAAAAAAAAAAAAAAAAAAAAAAAAAAAAAAAAAAAATGACTGGAGCTTTCTAATTTACAATAACGACATAAATACATCTTGGGAAGTATTCGCAAACACTTACCTAAAAAGTTGTGCAAGACTGCATACCATTGAAAATACGGCATACAGGCCATAATGATATGCCCAAAGGGTGGAATAAAGAGACTTCAGACGTTTTGCTTTCTAAAAAGTTTGCTAATGATAGATTAAAATCTGCACAAAATGACGAAGAATGGGTGAACTTTGTAGAACTACGACGCAAAGCCAAAAAGTTAATTAAGCAAAGTAAAAAGACCCTGCAGTTCCATGTTGCGAATCAAAGTAAAACAAACCCAAAATAATTCTATAATTATATCAGAAAGAAAAAAGTAGTTACTTCAACTGTTGGACCGTTAGTCGATGAAAATGGAGAATACACCAAAGACGAAGTACAAATGAGTAATGCCCTCAATACCTTCTTTGCATTAGTGTTTACAACAGAAGACTTCAGTGCTATCCCTACAGCATCGCCAATTCAAATTGATAATTCTGATGTTCTAAGTTATATCACCATTACAGAGAGAGAAGTATTGAAATGTTTAGATAAACTCAAGGTAAATAAATCGCCCGGATCTGATACAATCTCACCTAGAGTTCTAAAGGAAACCAAGGATTAGCTCTCCAAACCAATGACATTGCTATTCAATACATTCTTGCAGTCTGGAACTATGCCTGTTCAGTGGAAGCTTGCCAACGTAACACCGATATTAAAGAAAGGCAGCAAATCCCTACCTAGTGAATATCGTCCAATTAGTTTAACCTCAGTTGTATGTAAAATGCTAGAAACATTCATTAGAGACAGACAGACACTTAGAGGAAAATAACATACCTAAAGATACTCAACACGGTTTTCGTAACAGACGTTCCTGCTTAACAAACCTCTTAGACTTCTTCCACGATATCCTCAACCTCTATGATGAGAGTAAAGCTGTAGATATTATATACCTTGATTTTCAAAAAGCCTTTGACAAATTTCCTCACAAACGTTTACTGCTAAAACTAAAAGTGCATGGAATATAAGACAGTGTGTTGAAATGGATAGAAAATTGGCTCAGCGACAGATAGCAAAGAGTAGTCATAAACGGTAAGGCATCTAAATGGACCAATGCAAGTAGCGGGGTGCCCCAGGGATCGGTACTGGGACCAATTCTCTTTCTAATTTACATCAACGACATAGACGAGGGTCTCACCTGTACAATCTCAAAGTTTGCTGATGATAAAAAAATTGCAAATAGCTTACTCTCAAAAGAACAAGTTGATAATATGCAATACAATCTAGATAAGTTGTCATGTTGGGCACAAACTTGGCAAATGAGTTTCAATGCGGATAAATGTAAAGTACTACATATCGGATACTAAAATGAGAAAGCAAACTATTCGATGAATGGCAATCAGCTTAAGAGTGTAGACAGAGAAACCGATCTGGCAGTAACAATATCAAGTAACCTAAAACCAAGTCAACAATGTTCAGAAGTAGTTAAGAAGGCAAACAAAATAATTGGCTTTATAGGCAGGTCATTTGAGCATAAATCCAAAGAAGTTATCCTAACTCTTTACAATTCCTTAGACCGCCCTCTGCTGGAATACTGTGTTCAATCCTAGTGCCCCTATTACCAAATAGATCTAGACAAGCTAGAACGAGTTCAACGTAGAGTTACCAAAATGATACCTAGCCTAAAGAACAAACCATACGAGCAGCGTCTTAAGGAATTAAATCTATTTCCTTTAAGTCAGCGCAGATTAAGAGGCGACTTAATTCAAGTGTTCAAAATTATCAAAGGCATCGTCAATATGAACTTTAGTAAGTACTTTACTATCGACCAGTCTAGTTACATGCGGGGAAACGGTTACAAAACTATTGGTAAAACTTTTAAATTGACTCGCACGAACCAAAGAATTTCTTCTTCAATCAAGTTTTTAACTTGTGGAATGGGCTTCCCCGAGACGTTATTGACTGCAGCATCGTTGATTCTTTTAAACTACGCATAGACAAATATCTTGCCTCAAACCCGCGACTGACTGCATTTGTAACTCAATAACTTTATTTTATTCCCCCCTCAGATTCATCAAGGATTATTGCGTATACAGTATACTGTATATATAACTAAGACGTTACTCTCTTTTTCCCAGATATATGAAAGATCACTTATAACTGTGTTATGTTACTAACCCATCTGTCCCCTACTAACTTCCTAATCCTGCCACGGACATTAGTTCTAGGGCAGTAGTTCCCTTTTCAATTTTCCCTTACCCATTCTAAGCCACTGTTCGGACACTTGATCCTCAGTGTTTTAGAGGACAAGCAGCCTAGAGGTGTCGCTATACCTGTTGTAGCTTGATTTCCTTTGTACTCCTTTGTACTACAGGCAACTTCCACTCGTTTCCCTCCCTTATCAGTAGTACACCAACATCCAATGCTCTTCCTTGTATTTCTTTAATGACTCCATCCATATATATACAGTATATTGTACAACCATGGGGACATCTCACACCCTTGCCTTAACCCTTAATTAGCGGCGAGCAACATAAGTCGAGTTAAATAAAGCTGGACTATGTGGCGGCGCTCGACATAGGTCGAGTGGCAATTTCAGCACGTAATGTGGCTGAGAGAGAGAGACAAGTGGTGGCAGGAGACTAGCGAGCGTATGACTGCTCCAGACCACCGCGGCGAACCTACTGACACAAATCTCAGCTCCCTCCTCCCTCTCTCACTCGCTACATACTCAATTATGTACTGAAAGTACCGAATTACCTGCTTTTTGCACTCGCGTTGCACGGTTATTGCAAGAAAACTATCCATCATACAAGGATCGTTATGGTGTCATTCGAAAGCTCTGTTTATGCCCTTTCAGGGATAGGTACTTGTTTTACGTTCTGGGTCTTATTTAGGCATGAAAATGATCACGTAAACAGCCCTATTTTGGCTAAAAACACCCCGCTGTGCGGTACACATAAATAAACCGCATAGGCCGCTCGTAAGGTGTTAATCCAACATTCGGATCAAATAACTCGTTCTGCTCATTCTCCACGCGTACTGATGCCATTGTACCCTCATACATGCTCTGCACTGCTTTCAGCAACTTGCTGTCTACTGCGTATATTCTCAGTACTTTCCACATACCTTCTCTATCAACTCTGTTATAGGCCTTCTCCAAGTCCATAAAGGCAGCATACATCTTTTGTCCCTTCTCCAGATATTTCTTCCCAACACTTTTCAGGGCAAAAATCTGATATACACATCCTCATCCCTTCTTAAACCCGCCCTGCTCGTCACCTATCCATATACAGTAGGTATATATATATATATATATATATATATATATATATATATATATATATATATATATATATTCTATTTTTTATTAATATCACCACAACACCAACCACCTCCAATGAAATTAATGAAAGCATATGTGTGATCCACCAGGAATCAAACCCGGGTTATCACACACATATTTTTAGACACCTTAACCATTACACCACCAGGACGGTTTATATGTATATATATATATATATATATATTTGGAAGTTAGTGTAGCAAGGTAGTATTTTTTCTTGAAGGAATGTGAGATTAAATAAAACAGCATATTTAGCATTTATATGTTTTTTATTCAGAGATTCAATGTCTCGCGCAATTTTGCGTTGTCGGTTATAAAATTGCTACAGAAGAGAACCAATGTTATCAGCGGGTTGCTGGGTTGTAGAGGTTGTAGTAGGTTGTGACGTTTTGACTATAACATTAGCCATATTCATACAAGTGGTTATGATAGGTAGAGAAGAGATCAGGGGTATACAAATGGGGCTGGGATCACGCGCCGCTTATTCTGCACAGGTGGGCTGGGCTAGTCGTCGATCTGCGTGTGTGGTTGGTTGGCTGCTGCTATGCGTGCGCTGCATCTGTTGATTGGCTGGCTGGGCGTGGGGGCATCATCAGGTGGGCATTGGCTAGGGGCAACTGTTTGGTCATTTCCATCATGGTTTCTACGGGGGTAGGATCTCCTCGCTTTGGGGAGAATTTGGAGGTCCAAAGTCTGGTTGTTGAAGGGAGGGTTGAGTGTTTGTATGTATATGGCATCAATAATGGGGAGGCGCCTTGGGTCGGGCTCATTATCTAATATGGAGGTGTTGGTATCAAGGTCTTTACGTGTCAGATTAGGGTGGTCAGGGCTGTTGTAATGATTTTTTATGGAGCCAATTTGAAGGTGGAGGGTAAGACGACGGCTCAAGCGAGTCTGGGTCATGCCGATATACATTGTACGGGGTCCACAGTCCCCGTGGGTACAAGAATGTTGGCACACGACATGGTCCAGGTTCAGTTGTTTCTTATCTTTGGCGGGGCGATTACGTAGAACAAGTTGGGAGGTTTTTGGAGATTTATAATATATTATTAGTTTGATATTGCTGTCAGTGTTAGTGGGCAGGACGTTCTTCATGATGATGTCTCTTATGACAGCTTCGTCTGTTTTATGATCGGAGGACATGTAGTTTTTATAGAAATTTTTTATATCTTCTGGGCTGGTGGTGTTGGGGGCTTCATTATTGTACCATTTTTCTATGTGTTATTTTTTTATGGTTTTGTCAACGTCGGGGTTGGAGTAGCCGTTGTTTATGAGGACTTGTGTGAGGCGGACTTCCTACGAACTTGCCATGGACTTCCTAGAAATCCTCCGTGATGCCCCACCGACCGATGATAACCTAATCGCTTCACTCGATGTAGAAAGCCTCTTCACTAATGTACCAGTGGATAGGACGATCGACATCATCCTACGTCGTGTATACCACTCCACCATCTCCCCCCCTCTAGACATCCCGGAACAAGCCCTTCGAATGCTGTTGGAGCTATGCACTAAAGAAGCTCCCTTCATCTGCCCCTGAGGATACATATACCGGCAGATAGACGGCGTGGTGATGGGCAGCCCCCTCGGTGTACTCTTCGCAAACTTTTTCATGGGTGCCATGGAGGAGGACCTCCTAGCCACCCACCGCCCCTCCAACTACTGCCGTTACGCCGATGACATCTTTGTGCGGGTGAGGGACATCACTGAACTACGAGAGCTTCAGCAGCGCTTCATCACAGCATCAGGACTCAACTTCACCTACGAGGAGACTAATGAAGGGAAACCACCCTGCCTTGACATCCTAATCACTAACCAAGACACAGGCTTCAAAACTACTGTCTACACGAAGCCCACAAATAATGGACTCTGCCTCCACGGCAAAAGCGAGTGCCCCAAACGATACAACATATCCACCATCTCTACCTACATCAGGAGGGCACTCTCTCACTGTTCCTCCTGGTGGGATACCCACCTCAAACTCAACCGCCTCACACAAGTCTTCAAAAACAACGGCTACTCCAACTCAGACGTTGACAAAACCATAAAAGAACACATAGAAAAATGGTACAATAATGAAGCCCCCAACACCACCAGCCCAGAAGACATCAAAATATTCTATAAAAACTACATGTCCTCCGATCATAAAACAGACGAAGCTGTCATGAGAGACATCATCATGAAGAACGTCCAGCCCACTAACACTGACAGCAATATCAAACTAATAATATATTATAAATCTCCCAAAACCTCCCAATTTGTTCAACGTAATCGCCCCGCCAAAGATAAGAAACAACTGAACCTGGACCATGTCGTGTACCAACATTCTTGTACCCACGGGGACTGTGGACCCCGTACAACCTATACCGGCATGACCCAGACTCGCTTTTGAGCCGTCGTCATACCCTCCACCTTCAATCTGGCTCCATAAAAAATCATTACAAGAGCCCTGACCACCCTAATCTGACACATAAAGACCTTGATACCAACACCTCCATATTAGATAATGAGCCCAACCCAAGGTGCCTCCCCATTCTTGAAGCCATATACATACAACACTCAACCCTACCCTCAACAACCAGACTTTGGACCTCCAAATTCTCCCCACAACGAGGAGATCCTACCCCCGCAGAATCCATGATGGAAATGACCAAACAGTTTCCCCTAGCCAACACCCACCTGATGATGTCCCCGCGCCCAGCCAGCCAATCAACAGACGCAGCGCATGCATAGCAGCAGCCAACCAACCACACACGGGCGCCAGCCAATCAACAGACGCAGCGCATGCATAGCAGCAGCCAACCAACCACACACGCAGATCGCCGACTAGCCCAGCCCACCTGTGCAGAATAAGCGGCGCGTGATCCCAGACCCATTTGTATACCCCTGTTCTCTCCTCTACCTATCATAACCACTTGTATGAATATGGCTAATGTTATAGTCGAAACGTCACAACCTACTACAACCTCTACAACCCAGCAACCCGCTGATAACATTGGTTCTCTTCTGTACCAATTGAATAACCGACAACGCAAAATTGCGCGAGACATTGAATCTCTGAATAAAAAACATATAAATGCTAAATATGCTGTTTTATTTAATCTCACATGCCTTCAAGAAAAAAAAATATATATATATAATATATATATATATATATATATATATATATATATATAGTGTATATAACTGTGCTTGCGAAAGTGCATGCGTCTGTGTGTGTATTCTTCATCTACATAATGCGGCATCCTATTTAGCATTTGCTTCTTACATAATTATTCATGTGTCACACAAGCTTTTTTCCCGTCAACTTTCAATGGCAAGCTACCTTTGGTTAAGTCTCCGCGCCTAAGGCAAATTAGCCCTAAAACATATCAGGTTAGATAAATATAAATGAGTAACAAAAAAAAATAAAAAAATAAATAAATAAAGCAATAATAATCAATAAATACATTATAAAATAAATAATTAAAAAATATACTTGCTCCCAAAAAGAATGCCGGGAAAAGGAAACGCGATCGTGTAAACACCAGCTTTCTTTAATATGGTGAACGGAAATAGAAAAAACAAAAAATCAATAAAGAAAGAAAGGAAAGAAAACAAAAGTCATACGTAATCAAAGTCATACAAGAGATGTCATCTCTATCCTAGAATAACAGGTAAATCAACTCACAAACTTTCACACCACACACTACACACACAACCAACCACACACACACACAACCAACCACACACACACACTACACACCCACACACACAAGAATGAAAAGGTTGTGGTTTTCTGTGCAGTTTATCACTGTGTAAACAAACCGACATTGACACATTACTCCCATTCCGAACTATTTCGTCTCAAAAAGGATAGTCAGTAACGTTGTCAGTAAATCAACTCAATATCTTTCAACAAACCCTTAAACCCTTTTATAAATGCGTAACTATTATATCTTTCAGCATACCTTGTACAGTTGGTCAAGGATGAACGTATACAGTTTTTCGTCTGCTATAGCCACACATGTTGGCAGCCATGACAGCCTTTCCACTAGCCCAAACCATCCCAACACACATGGGGTTTATTATATTGATACATTAATTAATATACGGAGTGCTTCGAAAAAGCGTTTCCATAAATATCAAAAGTTAGAGAATTATTCATAAACCTTCAGGGTGACTAAATATTGTTATGGAGATAGCAAAACAAAGCTGGGGGCTTACGCTGGAATATTGCGTAGCCGCGGCGCTCACCTCCGTTGCATTGCCCTTTGGATCACATATAATCCAGTCTTGGGGATGAAAGTGAAATATCAATATTTACCTACTTATTAATTAACAAGTATTATTAGATTCCTCTTTCTACTCATTATTTATTATGAATGTTATAATGTTAAGTGTATATCGTAATATATTTTATAGCCACTCCATATTCGTCTACTTTAGATACACAAAAATCTAATTCCTAAACGTGGACGTAAGGAAGCCTGTGTGCTCAATAGGGTAATGACCCATCAATTTTACTCATCTTGCGAGCGCCATTGCTTTATGAGTCAGTCCTCGAAGCATAATGAGGCTTTACTTGTGATTTTTATTTATTTATTTATTTATTATTATTATTTTTATTTGTATCAGCAGAACACCTGCAAACCAACTGCAACATTGATATCACCATACCCTACATTATTAGCCACATATTACCACGTGTGAAAATGGACCTGTATTCCACTGAAATATCGTATATACAGTAGGTAGACGTTTTGATATTCGTTTTCACTCTCGCATTTCTTGTATATCTATCAATAACATTAAGTGTTTAATATCTCCGAAGTGATATTCACGTCAAAGATTATAGAGCAATATATTCATATTTCCGTCTGACAACTAAGTCCAGGAACACGTTTTTAAACACCCTGTATAAGGTGGGCGGGCTCTGAGATATGGCTACCAGGGCTGCCAACATGACAAACCATGTGTGGCTATAGCAGACGAAAAACTGTATACTTTCATCCTTGAATGTTTACATACATAATGTTTACTGGTCAAATAGCTCCTATGCAATATAGTATCTCAATCTGGAAAATCATCTGCCAACCTAGTACATAATAGTGATCTCATCAAACAGCTCCTATACAACCTCATGCTTTGGTCTTTATTATAAGATAATATAAGGTAGAGTTAAGCTAAAAACTTTTCCTCTGTAAATTTTCAGCCTACGGCTGCAATTATCAATAAACCGTTTATTATTATTATTATTATTATTATTATTATTAGTATTATTATTATACGTCACGCTCTTTCACACTTCCTGAATTTCTGAGAGAGAGAGAGAGAGAGAGAGAGAGAGAAAAGAGTTACAAGTACTGGTAGTTATAACTTCCCTCACGCACTGGTGTAGAACCTTTTCGATTCTAACTTCCAGTTATGGATGCGTCTTGTATTTGTGTTGAGGCCTAATATTTTGTTGCTAGCCATTTTGTCAAACCCAAGCAATTTTAAAAATAAGGAAAAATAAATATATATGATTTGACGTGTTTCCAACGGAAAGAGTCCAACAGTTCTCAAAATGTTAGCATAGCTCTATGTCTGCTAATTTATGGAAGACCACGCCAAACGTCACGTTTTTGTTCTGAGGTTATCTGATCGTTCCTGCTGTTCTACAAATATCCAGGCTACACCGATACGTCAAGAAAATACCCCCTATGCCATCACCAATTCAAGGAATTCATAGAATATATTGGAAGATGCTGTGAACGACCGTATAGCTTTTCTCTCCAAATTAAGAGACTTGTACAGTATTTATAAGGTGTCGTTATCTAGTTTGGCAGAAAGGAAGCAACCAACAACTTGGAGCTCCACTGTGAATATCTAGTGCGACACACATAAAGCACCCAATATCTCAAAGCTTCAATTGATAATCTTGGGGCCTCCTAAGAGTTACAGGCTACTGAACAGCCTACAGTTCCGAGGTCGATACATAGGAAACAAAAATATATATTTCGAAGCCATAGCTTCGACTCTTTCTGGTCGACATGTATCCTTCCTGATGCTGAAGTTTTACTGTGATAGATATGAAGCTAATCGACTGTTAATTCTATTTTTGGGACACCATGGCCAACTTCCAGTATTTGCGTAACTATTCAGTTTTTAAGAATTTATCAGATTTGTTGGTCCTGTTCTTGTTCCATGACCCTGAAAAGAAACCTCTCGTGGTCAGACGACTTGAACCTTTCAGCTTGTTTATTAGTGTTACCATTTCATCTGGGTTACATCTATCTGTTGAAATTTTACCTTTATGAAGTAATTTTGTTATCTGTCAGGTACGATATCTGTGTGAGGTCGACCTAAATTGAAGTTGGTTTGGTGTGGGTTTCGACTTCAAGCAATCTTATTCTCACTATTGATAGTCATACACTACCCTCCCTTTCCCTTGCTCCCTCCTTCTTTCCTCAATTCTCTCCTTTATCATTATTCCAGCCCTCCTCTATATTCCCTCCTTCTTTGGCTTTTGGCTGTAACCTTTCCGTTATTTTAGTTATTACAGTAATATATACCTGTATATTTTCCGTTGACCTTAATTATTATTGCGGTTGGTTCGGTGTAGGGCTCACCTTCAAGCATATTTATTCCCAGTATTGATCTTACCTACTCTCCTCTCCCTTTGTCCCTTTCCTCTTTCTCTTTTGTTCTTTCATTTGTTGGGTTCTCTCCTCATTTAGCTATTAGTACATGCTCTGCTATGTCACATTTTTGGCTGTCGTGGAAAATTCATATAGATTTTTGCCAATGTTTTTCTTTTGTTAGCCTAGAGTACTAGGAGCATGAAAAATGTGTTTGGCATTATTTCTGAGGGCATCTTTACATTTTTTTAACCTGTTAAAGAAGATCGGGTGGTATCGCCAAAAACGGGTGGTATCGCCAAAAACGGACTTTTTGCCGCAAATTGCACAAGTTTCGAACTGTTTGACTGTCTATGGGGGTGTGACATGTGATGTACCCTATATTTGTGCATATCAATGCAATGAGTAAAGCAGTATTTTTTATTATTTTATCATGTCAAATTCTGTGAGAAGAAATTATTGTAAAATACGTGTATATAATACTTTTACTTGCCATCAGATTTAGACATTTTTGGTATTTTTTATCAAATGACAGTATGACAGTTAACCTCTGTTGCAAAAATGAGACACTTTGATTGTTTAAATAAAAGAACAGTTACTATGTTATGTTCCTGAGACAAGTTCTTGTCAAGTCTGATACTCATTCAGTGTCAGATTCGTCACTAGCTTCGCCCACATCAGCCAAGTTTTTACATCCATCTGGATCACACTTGCACAACTCTGTGCAGGGCATTTGGTTTTCGCGTCAGAAACATCGCCCACTACATTGACTCTTTGTGCATTTACACCGAACCAACTGTAAGATGGAATCTGGAGCCAGAGGTATTCTGCTTAACTTGGGAACGAAATGTCCCGAAGTGTCACTGATCCCAATTCAGTTGGTGCTGGAACGGTTGGTTGTGGAATTAAGGCCTGCCTCCAGATTAAGCACTGGTAATGTGCCCGTCGAATGTGCTCATGCAATGATCCTTGTGTTGGGGGCAGCTTCTCGATTCCTTGTTTGGTGTTAAGTCCACGAAAAAACCATCTGAGTGCCGCAGCTTGACTAATACCTGCGTTCTTTGGACCGAGTAACTTGCAGATGAATGCTTCACAAAGACCCAGCACTTCACAGGATGGTTCACTCTCCTGTCCCAGACGAGCAAGTGCACCAACAATGTCATCACCACAGTCCATAAATGCCTTCCACCATGAAGTTTTGCTCTTGCCGAATATCCTTCCAGTTGTGTCACACCCGCTTATGGCATGAAATCCCATCAAGGCTTGAGCACGTTCCTCACCAAGTGCATTTTGGATAGGCAACAAAGGCAGTACACGTCGATTGGTTCCAGTGCCCATTATCATAGCTGCATCCTCGCCTAAGACTGCCAAATTGTGTATGGCAAGTACCAGCACATCTGTGTCCTGGGAGTAGATGTGAACAGTAAGTCCAAGTTTGCGTGCTTCACTGGCGTAGTATATCAGCAACGTATCCGCCTCGTCATGCTTGGCAGCATGACAACTGCCAGATGTGTTGGACTGGACACCTTGACAAGTGATAGTGGTTACGTCTGCTGTGCAGTTGACAACAATCTGTTGGGCCAAGAATATTGTCAGAAGCTCCTTCGTCTTGGTACTACTGAGGAACTTGTTGAGATCTTTAATATGCGTGTTTCTGTCGACTTTGTATTCTGTTCCCCTGGAAAGCTTGGCTCCACTGCGACGCTGTCTTGTTATCTCTTTCAATGAGGACTGGCAGTATTGGTCAAACACCACGTAGCACTTCGAGTAAGGGCGACTTTTGGAGTTGATGGCATTGACGAAATGCTCTGCCAGGTCTCCACATGATGATATTTTGTCCTTGAAAACGGCCATCTCATGAACTACTGCCATGGCATCGATGATAATAGAAGCTCTATCAAGTGGTAAGTCATCCAGTAAAGGTGCATCAGCTTGGCCATTTTCAGCTGATCCATGGTTCTCCAGATGGTGAATGAGCTGTGATTTGTCGTTGCATGGATGCAACAAGCCATGCTGATCCATTTCAACAGCCAGATCAACTCATTTGGGATGAAATTTTCTTGGTTGCTGATTGAGCCCTCAAACTCCCATGGCTTGGATTGGTCAATAGCTGTGCGGACTATATTTGCGCATTGTAGTCATCTCTTCTTTGTCATTGAAAGTTGAAGTTTGCCATATTGCGGCGTCAGCAACACCGGAAGAATGGATCAAATCTGATTTTGCTGGATTGGCAGAACTTGTGAAGGCAACACCGTCAACATGCTGTCGGATCTTTTCCTTCAGGCACTGACGAGAAACTGTATGTGGGAGATTATGCTGATGCATGATTTGTTGATAGTCATTCTGCGCTTCACTGACTGGAATAAATTCTCCAGAAGATGTCCGGTCCTGCAGCTGACTGAAAAAATGTACCTCTGCAGCAATAAACTTTCTGTCACCTTCAATATCTGGAATTTCAGCATCAAATTCCAGTGTTGTTTCCTGCTTTCTGCGAGTTGTTAGCTTCTGCCATTCAATGGTCATACATGACTTATGATACAGTAAGTCTCTCGACAAAGCATCTTTCTCATTCAGCAGTTCTGAATAGTTTATTTTCCAGGTTGTGTTGTCACTTTCTTTTACCACAGCTGCTATTTGCTCCCCAATGTTTTCGGTTTGGCACATGTGAGTATTTTCGGCTGTCGCTCTTTGACAGAAGAAACACAATTCTTTTCGCACCTTTGGAATGGACGAACGTGTTACTTTCCGTTGTGATCCTGTATGTGACGTAGATGGAACACTTGGTGTACGACTGCTCGGTGGCCGACCTTTTCGTCTGATCAGTACTGTGGTATCACCCTTCTCGAGGGCTTTGCTGTGGCGGGTCTTGGCTCGCTGTATGTCTGTTTTGTTCGTGGCCTCAGCATAGAATTCCTGGTGCCACACTGCACTGTTAGTTTGAAGATCTTGCGGCTCCAGATTAACCAGACGTTGCGACATAGATATGTATTTTTGTTCTCCATAGTCTGACCTTTCTCTGACACACTCCAGGAAACGAATATAGCTGTCTGGCTTTGGTGTACTGACTGTTTCATTTGTATTTTCTTGACATACGATGCACTGTCTGTAGTTGTTTTCTATTTTGCGTCGCTTGGTTTCCATGTTCTGTGAACAAAGAAAAAACAATTAGAAAAAACAAAAAAGCAAATGAACAAATTCTCGTAAAATTAGCCGCCATCTTGGATTTAGAGGTCTGTATATGTCCTGTCATTCAAAATATTGAATGCCATGACTTTATTTCATGATACAAACATCTTGGTCATCATTTGTGTTAATAATTAAACAAAATATAATGTATAAAGGGCTTAGAATTTGCACAGATGGGCAAAATATCCATATTTTATGCCGAAAATTCAAGATGGCCGCCATTATTCCAAGATGGCATCCAAAAAAATGCCAAACACGATTTTTGTAGATAATAGGTCATAATCATTAAAAAAAACACATTGGCAAAAATCTATATGAAATTTCCACGAAATTACATAACACCATATACTATATATTATTTATCTATTTTTACTTCCGTCATCCCCTCCATATTCCGTATTATATGGTAAAGTAGCCATTTCCTACCTGGTGTTTCAAATAATACGATAAAAATACAATATATTAATACATACGACAAAAACCCTACTTTACATACGATATTCAAGTTACCTCTATACACTTGGGATCAAAATCAACGATAAGTATGACATATTGACATTAAGATTTTAAATGTAATTCTTTTAATTTTGTCTGCTTATATGTTTTGTATTGATATCATGTCCTAATTGACCACTTGCGAGTTTCAGGCTATAAGGATGTTGGAGTTATTTAAATTGATATTTAATAATAATTATAATAATAATCTTCTGGTTACTTATATAGCGCCCGTCTCTCCTCCTTCGAGGATTCGCAAGCGCTTGGCTTTCTTTAGTCTACCAGAGACCATTACCCATCCCCCTTGCTCATGGGGAGATGGTAACCGCCGGCTGTATCCCAGAAAAACTTTTCAATCTGAGCGGGGATTGAACGCGAGACCTTCAAGGTGGGAATCAGGCACGCTATCAACTGAGCCGGCAGAATTACCAGCTAAAATGCGGTTGTAGTACATTTATAAATACATGCAACTAAATTCAACATACATTTCATCCATTAGACATCTACTTTATCATTGTATTTCTGTTTAATACCGATGTTTACGGCACCAACTTCCTTATAGCCTGAAACTCGCAAGTGGTCAATTGACCACTTGCGAGTTTTAGGCTACAAGGAAGTTTGACCCGTAGACATAAATATTTAGAAGCATCACAAGCTTGAATACGGTTGCAGTACATATTTAATTGATACATGAAATTATAATCAACAACTCTCTATCCATCTGAAATCTACAATAGTATTGCACTTCTATTTAAAACTGATGCTTACGGCTCCAACTTCTTTATAGCCTGAAACTCGCAAGTGGTCAAGTAAATCACAGCGTACACATTGACTAGCCTAGTCCCTCCTCTCCCCCCCCCCCTCCTTAATGATGGTGTTACATGCAAAGTATATATACTCTAAGAGTGTATATACTTTGGTTACACGGGCTTCTGTGTCCGATAATGTGTATCAGAGTCTGGTATCCCTAATACCGTAATAGTCTTTGTTTTAAAATGTGGGCAATTCGTGTGTTTCAAAGCGTTTGTTTATAATATTAGGCTAAACCATCAACTTTACAATTACGTTACAATTAAATGTAGCATTGGTCGACTAACATGTTTCCTGTAGTTTGAATATAATAAAGTGACTCAAATACATGCTCTCGTGTGACAGCACATTTAGGCCTATTTACTTTATTATATTTATATTTATTAAATTATTCTAATCCCCCTATTGGGATTCTCCCCTCCTCTCCATCTAATCTTGTTATATTTTGTTTAGACTCGTCCCTTCCCTTCCCTTTCCTGTCGTTTATTATTTTGACCTGTTCATCCTTCGTTTGGCGTTATTATCATGTGTTCTCCCTTTATCCTTCTCTTTCACACTTTCCCTCCTGGTTTATTCCTTCTACCTCCTTCCTTCTTTTACCAATACCCCTTCTATCTATCTATCTATCTATCTATATGCTCAGGCCCAATCCCCATTTTGGGGGTAGCCGACTCAAGACAGAGCAAGAACAGGGAAAACACAAAAACAACATAAAACAAAAAATAAACACAGATAAAACACACAAACTCTCACACATCCAGGTCACCCAGGAGAAGACCCAGAGACCAGGGTTACCAAGGTCGCTCCAGCACTCCCCCGGCCCCTGACCACCCGGAGAGGTTCCGATCTCGGCAGGCAGACATGCAGCGGAGCCAAAGCCACAAGCCCTCCCACCACACCCTTCATATTAATCGTCTCCCCGGGCCAGGCGCCTGATGGACTATTATCTAGTCCAACTTGCGCCCGACCCCTTACTCCAAATGACCACGTGTTCACTCAACTATTCACAAGCATTCTCCATTCACTCCTGTCCACCACCACTTCCCCTGCCTGATCTATAGTCATTCCTCTATCATCCAAAGCCTTTCTTACACAGTCTCTCCATCTCAATGGGGGTCTTCCTGCCCTTCTATCTCCCCTTGTACCTGACATATTCTCTTTGTAAGCCTTTCATCTCCCATTCGTTCAACATGACCATACCAGCTCAGCACCCTTCTGTCCACTCTGGCTGACAAATGTTCCTGCTGCCCCACTCTCCTACGTATCTCTTCATTCCTCAATGAAGGAACTAGGTACTAGGTACGGTACTAGGACCAATTCTCTTTCTAATTTACATCAACGACATAGATGAGGGTCTCACCTGCACAATCTCAAAATTTGCTGACGATACAAAAATTGCAAATAGCGTACTCTCAAAAGAACAAGTTGACGATATGCAACACAATCTAGATAAATTGTCATGTTGGGCCCAAATTTGGCAAATGAGTTTCAATGCGGATAAATGTAAAGTACTACATGTCGGATACCTAAATGAGAAAGCAAACTATTCGATGAATGGCACTCAGCTTAAGAATGTAAACAGAGAAACTGATCTGGGAGTAACAATATCGAGTAACCTAAAACCGAGTCAACAATGTTCAGAAGTTGTTAAGAAGGCAAACAAAATAATTGGCTTTATAGGCAGGTCATTTGAGCATAAATCCAAAGAAGTTATCCTAACCCTTTACAATTCCTTAGTCCGCCCTCTTCGGGAATACTGCGTTCAATCCTGGTGCCCTTATTACCAAAAAGATATAAACAAGCTAGAACGAGTTCAACGTAGAGTTACCAAAATGATACCTAGCCTAAAGAACAAACCATACGAAGAGCGTCTTAGAGAAATAAATCTATTTCCTTTAACCCAGCGCAGATTAAGAGGCGACTTAATTCAAGTGTTCAAAATCATCAAAGGCATCGACAATATGAACTGTAGTAAGTACTTCACTATCGACCAATCTAATTACACGCGGGGAAACGGTTGCAAAATTATTGGTAAATCTTTTAACTCGCACGAATCTAAGAATTTCTTCTTCAATCGAGTTGTCAACTTGTGGAATGGGCTTCCCCGAGACGTTATAGACTGCAGCACCGTTGATTCATTTAAATTCCGCCTAGACAAATATCTCGCATCAAACCCGCGACTGACTGTGTTTGTAAATGAATAACTTTATCCTCCCCTCAGTTACTAACCCTTATGTCCCCTACTAACTTCCTAGTCCTGCCACGTTAGTGGCAGGGCAGTAGTTCCCTTTCCAATGTTCCCTTACCCACTCTAAACCACTGTTTGGACACTTGATCCTCAGTGTTTTGGAGGACAAGCAACCTAGAAGGGTCACTAGACCTGTTGTTGCTTGATTTCCTTTGTACTCCTTTGTACTCCTTTGTAATCTGTCTCTACGAGTAACTCCACACATACTCCTCAAGCAGCTCATCTCCATCACATCCAGCCCTCTTTTCTCCTTTTTCTTCAGAGCCCATGTCTCAGCCCCATACATCACTGTTGGCACAACAATTCCTTGATACAGTGCACTTTTTACTTTCACTCCGAGATTTCTCGTCTTCCACATACTTCCCATTGCTCCGAAAACCTTCCTTCCTTCACACACTCTCTATTTTACCTCCACTTCCATACCTCCACTCCTGCTTATTGTTCCTCCTAGATATTTAAAACACTCTACTTGTTCCAATATTTCCCCATCCAGCCTCACATCTAGATTCACCCTATGCTCTCCCCTATTACACACCATTACTTTACTTTTATTGACGTTCACCTTCAGTTTCCTCCTTCCACAAACCACACCAAACTCTTTGACTACCCGCTGCAGTTTCTCATCATAATCCGCCACCAATGCTGTGTCATCAGCGAACAGCAACTGATTCAACTCCCAATCTCTACCATTCTTTCCTACTAAACCCAATCCTCTTCCCATAGTTCTCCTTTTCACCTCCCTCACCACACCATCCATAAACATATTAAACAGCCATGGTGACATTACACAACCCTGTCGCAAACCTACCTTTACCTCAAACCATTCACTCAACTCACCATTTCCTACTCTCACACATGCTCTGCTCCCTTCATAAAAACTCTTAACTGCTTCTAACAAATTTCCTCCTATTTCATAAATCCTTAACACCTTCCACATTGCTTCACGGTCCACACGATCATACGCTTTTTCCAAGTCCATAAAAGCCCAAAATATCTCCTTATGCTTCTCTAAATACTTCTCGCATAACTGTCTTACTGCAAACATCTGATCCACGCACCCTCTTCCCCTCCTAAAACCGCACTGTTCTTCTCCTATTGCAACTTCCGTACACTTTATTATCCTCTATATCAACACCCTGCCATACAGCTTTCCAACCACTGACAATAAACTAATACCTCTATAACTTGAACACTCCTGCCGATCTCCCTTCCCCTTGTACAACGGCACAATACATGCACTCTTCCAGTCTATTGGTACCATTGACACAGCAAAGCACACATTGAAAAGTCTCACCAACCAATCTATTATCACATCTCCACCCTTCTTTATACACTCCACAGCAATACCATCCAAACCTTCTGCTTTTCCCGCTCTCATTTGTTTCACTGCTTCTTTCACCTCATTTTCCTCAATCCTTTCATTCATTCCCTGCCACCTGGGTGGCCTGGGTAGCCTATCTCCATCCACCTCTGCTTCAATCACTGCTTCTCTTCCATCTCTTGTATTTAACAAAGATTCAAAATACTCGGCATATCTTTTCCTCACTTCAACTGGTTCCACTAGTAATTCTCCATTTTCATCTTTCACTGACTCTTCCCTATTTTGTCCTCCTTTCGTTACTTTATTTACCTCCTTCCAGAACATCTTCTTCCGTTCTTCAAAATTCTCACTCATCCTTTGGCCCCACCTTTCGTTTGCATCTTTTTTCGCTTCTCTAATTTTCCGTTTTGCCTCTCTCCTTTTCTCCTTGTACCTCTCCCATACCTCAACACTACCATCCTGTAAAACCCTCTCAAAACACTGTCTCTTCTCCTCAACTGCCTTTCTCACCGTATCATTCCACCACTCGCTTCCCTTCCTGATACCTCTGCCTCCTACTTTCCTTTTGCCGCATACTACCTCTGCACTTGCTTTCACTCCTTCCTTAAACTGTTGCCATTCAACCTCTACTTCTCTCTCTTCCATCTCTCTCACTTCCATCCACTTTTCATTTAGTCTTTCCTTGTACTCCCTCTCTTTTTTACTCTTCTCTAACTCACTAACTTTTATTACCTCTCTTACTTCACGCTTGTCTCTTATTCTCCTGTAACTCTTAACTCTTAGCTTTCCCTCCACCAGGTAATGATCTGACATACCCTCCGCTTCACCTCTCATCACATTCACATCCAGCAGTCTACACAATCTTTCCCTTGTCACCAGCACATAATCCATCAATGCCCTCTCTACAATCTCTCCCCTCACAAGTCTATGCCAGGTGTACTTGTGTATACGCCTTTTTTTGAAGAACGTATTACCTACACTCAATCTACACTCTTCACATACATTTTTCAGTCTTTCTCCACTCTCGTTTACACCATCCACACCAAAACTACCGATGACTCCCTCAACAGGCTCATTTCCTACCCTAGCATTTAGGTCCCCTAAAACTATAACATTTTCATTTTCATCAAACCCTTGTAGACAATCTCTCAAATCCTCCCAGAAACCCTCTACCTCGTCTAACTCTCTTTCACTTCCTGGTCCATACGCACTTACAAAAACCCACCTTTCACCCTTAAACCGCATTCTCACCCACATTAGCCTTGATGACACCTCTTTCCACTCTTTTATAAACTCTCTCAACTCCTCCTTCACAATAATAGCCACTCCTTCTTTCCCCATGACTCCCTCGTCTACTCCAGACTTTCTACCTATCACGTTTCCAAAATCCACTTCTCCCTCTCCTTTCATCTTTGTTTCATTCAGTGCAAGGACATCATACATCCTTCTTTCAAATAACCTTCCAATATCCTCTCGCTTCTCATTCGTACTACATCCACGCACATTCAAAGCTCCTATTCTTAGGGTCCGGGACCACGAAGGCGTTCCCTCGCCCCTATCTCTGTCTCGTTTTTTTGGTAGATTTATTTAAGGGGAGAAGGATACCAGGCCCCCCGCCCCCGATCCCCTTTAGCCGACTTCTACGTCTCACCGGAGAAAAGCGGTGGTGGAAATTTCTCACCCCTCCACCACAGAGGAGGCTACCTGCACCAGAAAGTGGCGGGCGTTGGGGTCGCCGCATCCCTACGCCATTTGAAAAAATTAGAGATGCAGAAGGAGAAAAAGATAGAAGGGGCTATGGGAAATAGAGGACACCAACCCTCACTCTGACAAAGGGTCAGCCCACCACTTCTAGTCTGTGTTTATCCTAGTCTGTGTTTTACCCCTTCTAGTCTGTGTTTATCCTTCATGTCTTCCTGTCTGTCTTGTGTTTACTATATTCTACCTTATTCCCCCATGTATTGTTTCTCTCTTCTGTTCTTCCTCCCTCCTTCCCTCTTCTTTATCTTATCATATTACTGGACCTTCTTGTCTGTCATTAGGTTTGCTCCTATTCCTTCATTTGTTGTTTAGAATATCTTTCTTCCCGACGCTTCCATCCCTTTCCTCTTCTTCTATTCTTTCTTCTTTATTATTTCTTCTATAATTTCTTCTATCCTTTCTATTTCTATTATCCTTCTTTTTTCTATCCTTTCCTCTTGTTTCCTATATTCTTTTTATATCCTTCCAATTTTGTCTTTCCTTACTACTTCTATTCTTCCTTCTTCTTCTTCTTTTTATTTTTATTCTTCTTCTTCTATCCTTTATTCTAATTCTATCATTTCTTGTTTTCCTACCCTTTATTTTTCTATGTTTACTTCTCCTATCCTTCCAACTGTTCCTATACTTTCTTCTCCTATCTTTTGTTCTTCTCCTATCCTTCCAACTTGTCCTATCTTTTCTTCTCCATTTATCCTTTCTTCTTCTCCATGCCTCCTCTTCCCTGACATTATTCTCTCGCTATATATTTTTCCTCCATATGTTCCCTTCCCCCCTTTCCGGTCTTTGCGTGACGCTTTCTTCTGTAATTTCTCTCAGTTTCCCATTTCCCTTAATTTATCATCACTCTCCTACCGCTTCCTTCGTTCTTCCTTCGTTGCTGCTTCCCCCTTCCTTCGTTACTGCTTCCCCCTTCCTTCGTTACTGCTTCCCCCTTCCTTCGTTACTCCTTCCCTCTTCCTTCGTTACTGCTTGCCCTTCCTTCGTTCCTCCTTCCCCTTCCTTCGTTACTGCTTCCCCCTTCCTTCGTTACTGCTTCCCCCTTCCTTCGTTACTGCTTCCCCCTTCCTTCGTTCCTCCTTCTCCCTTCCTTCGTTCCTCCTTCTCCCTTCCTTCGTTCCTCCTTCCCATTCCTTCGTTCCTCCTTCTCCCTTCCTTCGTTCCTCCTTTCCCCTTCCTTCGTTACTCCTTCCCCCTTCCTTCGTTACTGCTTCCCCCTTCCTTCGTTACTCCTTCCCCCTTCCTTCGTTACTGCTTCCCCCTTCCTTCGTTACTGCTTCCCCCTTCCTTCATTACTGCTTCCCCCTTCCTTCGTTACTGCTTCCCCCTTCCTTCGTTCCTCCTTCCCCTTCCTTCGTTACTGCTTCCCCCTTCCTTCGTTACTGCTTCCCCCTTCCTTCGTTCCTCCTTCCCCCTTCCTTCGTTACTGCTTCCCCCTTCTTTCGTTACTGCTTCCCCCTTCCTTCGTTACTGCTTCCCCCTTCCTTCGTTCCTCCTTCCCCCTTCCTTCGTTACTGCTTCCCCCTTCCTTCGTTCCTCCTTCCCCCTTCCTTCGTTACTGCTTCCCCTTTCCTTCGTTCCTCCTTCCCCTTTCCTTCGTTACTCCTTGCCCCTTCCTTCGTTCTTCCAATCAATCTCACCTAGAGTTCTAACGGAAGCTAAGGATGAGCTCTCCAAACCACTGACATTGCTATTCAATAAATCCTTGCAGTCTGGAACTATGCCTGATCAGTGGAAGCTAGCCAACGTAACACCGATATTTAAAAAAAGGCAGAAAATGCCTACCTAGTAACTATCGTCCAATTAGCTTAACCTCAGTTATATGTAAAATGCTAGAAACACTCATAAGAGACAAACTCGTAAATCACTTAGAGGAAAATAACATACTTATATATACTCAACATGGCTTTCATAACAATCGTTCCTGCTTAACAAACCTCTTAGACTTCTTCCACGATATCCTCAACCTCTATGATGAGAGTAAAGCTGTAGATATTATATATACCTTGATTTTCAAAAGGCCTTTGACAAAGTTCCTCACAAATGTTTACTGCTAAAACTAAAAGAGCATGGAATACAAGACAGTGTGTTGAAATGGATAGCAAATTGGCTCAGCTACAGAAAGCAAAGTGTAGTCATAAACGGTAAGGCATCTAAAAGGACCAAAGTAAGTAGTGGGGTACCCTAGGGATCGGTACTAGGACCAAGTATCCTTCTAATTTACATCAACGACATAGATGAGGGTCTCACTTGTACAATCTGAAAGTTTGCTGACGATGCAAAAATTGCAAATAGCATACTCTCAAAAGAACAAGTTGACGATATGCAACACAATCTAGATAAGTTGTTATGTTGGGCCCAAGTTTGGCAAATGAGTTTAAATGCGGATAAAAGTAAAGTACTACATATCGGATACCGAAATGAGAAAGCAAACTATTCGATGAATGGCATTCAGCTTAAGAGTGTAGACAGAGAAACCGATCTGGGTGTAACAATATCGAGTAACCTAAAACCAAGTCAACAATGTTCAGAAGTTGTTAAGAAGGCAAACAATATAATTGGCTTTATAGGCAGGTCATTTGAGCATAAATCCAAGGAAGTTATCCTAACTCTTTACAATTCCTTAGTCCGCCCTCTTCTGGAATACTGCGTTCAATCCTGGTGCCCTTATTACCAAAAAGATATAGACAAGCTAGAATGAGTTCAACGTAGAGTTACCAACATGATACCTAGCCTAAAGAACAAACCATCCGAGGAGCGCCTTAGAGAATTAAATATATTTCCTGTAACCCAGCGCAGATTAAGAGGCGACTTAATTCAAGTGTTCAAAATCATCAAAGGCATTGATAATGTGAATCCCTAGGGGGTAAGGAGGCCTTCATCTAATGGTGGAGGAAAAAAAAAATATGGTTCACGCATCCTACTGCGTGTGTGTGTCGTACAAGGCGGCGACTAATAGGGGGGAGTGCAATAGACCTGTGGACCAACAGCCATTACTATGCAATGAATTCTTTATCTTAGTATGGCAATGCCAAGGCTGGTGGGATGTGGATAGGTGCCACAAGAGACCAAGTCTTACCTGGGCGCTGTTTGGCGCCACACCTGTGTCGGCAACAGTGTTTGCATGTTGGAGCTGTGGTGGGGCAGGACTTTATTGTTCTATAATCCAAATTACCTAATATACAGTAGAGTCTTGTTATGGTGCTTTCTTGTTGTAACACTGTTAAGGCTGGTGTGGTTGCAGATACTGCAGGTGTAAGTGCTGCAGGGGGCACGGTTAGCACTATACCAACATCAGCCACAGTGATGACTTGGTGGGGTTGTGCTGTGGCGGGACTTTATTGTACTACAGTACACTTCAACTACTGAAAGGCAGCCCTGTCTGAGCCGTTAAAATGCATGTAATGGAAAAATTACGCTAAACCATTGTATGTACTGTATGTATATTGACCAATCTAATTATACGCGGGGAAATGGTTGCAAAATTATTGGTAAATCTTTTAACTCGCACAAATCTAAGAATTTCTTCTTCAATTGAGTTGTCAACTTGTGGAATGGATTTCCCCGAGACGTTATAAAGACTGCAGCACCGTTGATTCTTTTAAACTTCGCCTAGACACATATCTTGCATCAAACCCGCGACTGACTGTGTTTGTAAATGAATAACTTTATTTAATTCCCCCCTCAGATTAATCAAGGATTATTGCGTATATACTGTATATTACTAGGACGTTACTCTCTTTTTCCAAGATATACGAAAAATCACTTTTATCTGTGTTATGTTACTAACCCCTCTGTCCCCTACTAACTTTCTAATCCTGCTACGGACATTAGTTCCAGGGTGGCAGTTCCCTTTCATTTTTCCCTTACCCACTCTAAACCACTGTTTGGACACTTGATCCTCAGTGTTTTGGAGGACAAGCAGCCTAGAGGGTTTACTAGACCTGTTGTTGCTTGATTTTTGTTGTACTCCTTTGTACTCCTTCCCCTTTCTTTCGTTCCTCCTCCCCCCTTCCTTCGTTGCTCCTTCCCCCTTCCTTCGTTCCTCCTTCCCCCTTCCTTCGTTACTGCTTCACCCTTCCTTCGTTCCTCCTTCCCCCTTCCTTCGTTCATCGTAACCCCTTCCTTCGTTCCTCCTTCCCCCTTCCTTCGTTCCTCCTTCCCCCTTCCTTCGTTCCTCCTTCCCCCTTCCTTCGTTCATCGTAACCCCTTCCTTCGTTCATCCTTCATCCTTCCTTTGTTCATCCTTCCTCCTTCTCCTCCCCTTTCTTGCATTATTACTTTACTGTTCCTTCAATGAATGTCTTATCCCTTCCTTCCTTCCCTTTCCTTTCATCTATTCCCATATTCTCTTTCAATGCTTTGGCCGACATCGGAAGAAGCCCAATGTGTCTCAAATTAACGCTCGTATCACTCTTCTTATTCTGCTTGATAATCAGGAGCAACCAAAATAGGATATCTCCGAGAGAGAGAGAGAGAGAGAGAGAGAGAGAGAGAGAGAGAGAGAGAGAGAGAGAGAGAGAGAGAGAGAGAGAGGATATTACTGATATAACCAGCACGGAAGCACCTTTAGGATATCGGAGAGCAGATTTGCTGGTAATAATAGAAGGTTATCTCTGAACAGGAGGAGGAGGAGGAAGTGGAGGTTGAGGAGGATCACGGAGGAATAAGAGAGTATCGAACCTGGTCCCAGGGATAACAGACAGACAGGCAGACAGATAGACAGACAGACAGGCAGACAGATAGACAGACACAGACACAACCAGCTGGACATGTGAAGATAGTCAACGAAAAACAGACAGACACACACACACACAAACGTACATACAAACACACATATACACGAAGGCAGACTTTAGGGGAGGTGTGGTGGAGTGGTCATGCCACTGGACTGATAATCCAAAGGTCCCGGGTTCGAATTCCGATGTATCAATGGGAAAATATTATTGGGATTGTATTTGTGCTGTACCTAATATCAGTGCAGTACCACAGAGCCCACCGAAACGTCAAATAAATACCCTCATTGTTCCCTGATTAAAAAGTACTGTAATGATATTCCCATATTCAAAATAGGCTACAGGGGGACAATGCCTAGTGAGTTCCTTGCTCAATAGGTGGCGTTCTGAGAGTGAGGCTCCGAGTCTAGGGGATAAGACAGTGAAGCACTGGGGTGAGGCAGCTTCAGAGATGGGGCTGCTTCGAACTGTGGGTGGGCAACAGGGCCCCGTGCATCCTGCGAAGGCAAGATAGCGGGGGCTGGTTGCATCTCAACGTGCTTCACATGTCTCATTCCCTAGACTGGAACGAGACCTCACGGGCTTCACCGTTGCATGTACGGTATGTAGGCTCTCAGCCTATGTCGGAGAGGGAGTAGTTGGAATGTAGAAGAAAAGAACAAAATTACTGGGGCAGAGAGTCACAAATAAAAGGACACACACACAGATTCAAGCAGGGAGACAGTCACAGATAAACACACAGACTCACACACATACACACAGGCAGACAGGGGTATACAGTCACAGATAAACACACAGACTCACATACATACACGCAGGCAGACAGGGGTATACAGACACAGATAAACACACAGACTCACATACATACACGCAGGCAGACAGGGGTATACAGTCACAGATAAACACACAGACTCACATACATACACGCAGGCAGACAGGGGTATACAGTCACAGATAAACACACAGACTCACACACATACACGCAGGCAGACATGGGTATACAGTCACAGATAAACACACAGACTCACACACATACACACAGGCAGACAGGGGTATACAGTCACAGATAAACACACAAACTCACACACATACACGCAGGCAGACAGGGGTATACAGTCACAGATAAACACACAGACTCACATACATACACGCAGGCAGACAGGGGTATACAGTCACAGATAAACACACAGACTCACACACATACACGCAGGCAGACATGGGTATACAGCCACAGATAAACATACAGACTCACACACATACACGCAGGCAGACAGGGGTATACAGTCACAGATAAACACACAGACTCACACACATACACACAGGCAGACAGGGGTATACAGTCACAACTAGAGATACACACACACACACACACATACACACAGGCAGACAGGGGTAGACAGTCACAACTAGGCATACACACACACACACACATACACATACACGCAGGCAGGCAGGGGAGGTGTGGCAGAGTGGTCTTGCTGCTGGATTGGTAATCCAATGGACCCGGGTTCGAATCCCAATATGTCAATGGGAAGATATTATTGGGATGGAATTTGTGCTGTACCTAGTTTCAGTGCATTACCACAGCACACCGAAATGCCAAAACAAATACCCTCATTGTTCCCTGATTAAATAACACTGTATGAATATTCCCATATTCAAAATATGCTACAGGGGGGCAATGCCTAGTGAGTTAATTGCTCAATAGGTGGCGTTCTGAGAGTGAGGGTCCGAGCCTGGGGAGTGAGACTGTGAGGCGCAGAGGCGAAGCAGCTTCAGAGATGGAGTTGGGTTCGGGCCGTGAATAGGTGCTTCGCATGTCTTACTCCCTAGGCTGGAACAAGACCTCACGGGCCTCACCGTGTTCAGCGGTAGAGTGTAAAGGCTATCAGCCTATGCCCGAGAGGGAGTAGTTGGAATATAGAAAAAAAAAAAAAAAGACAGGGGTAGACAGTCACAACTAGACATATACACACATACACACAGGCAGACAGGGGTAGACAGTCACAACTACACACCCACACACACACACATACCCATACACGTAGGCAGACAGGGGTAGACAGTCACAACTACACACACACACACACACACACACAGGCAGACAGGGGTAGACAGTCACAACTAGACATACACACACACACACAGGCAGACAGGGGTAGACAGTCACAACTACACACACACACATACATACACGCAGGCAGACAGGGGTAGACAGTCACAACTACACACACACACACATACACACACATACACATACACGCAGGCAGACAGGGGTAGACAGTCACAACTACACACACACACACACACGAGAGACGAGCGGAAGCGGACGTCGTTGGCTGGCGCTCCTCAGACTACCATCTGCCTTGCCTAAAGTGGGGTATACAGGAGATTATTGTGTATTGTTCCGCTAATAATATTCTAACAGGAATGTGTTCAGTGAAAGTTATTTAAAAATATGAATGTATAAACGAAACTTAGAGAGTTTGTTTTGAGAAATCAGCTGGTAAGGCTGGTGACGTCACATGACAACAACAATGGCTGACATCGAAGCCACGGATATGAGTGGGGAATGTTTTTATGAGGAGGAAGAGGATTATTCAGGCTTTCCTGAAGGTAAGGAAGACCAGATCACCTTCCTGAACAGGAATCTGATGGGGCTGATAAAGTGGAGAAAGGAAGTGGAGGGGTGGAGGAAGACCATTGGGACTGTAGTGGAAGAGAGCCGTGTCCCGGCGGAGGGTTTAAATGATTTAACTGCTAGGGTCAACGAATTGGTATCTGAGAATGTGGCTTTAAAAGAACAGATTAAGGAATACAAAGAATATTTAAATGAGAGAGTGAAAGAGATAGATGATGGGTATAGGGAGAGGGCTGAGAGAGAGATTCGTGAATTGAGGGAGGAGAATGCTAGGCTAAAACAAGGAGTGGAAACAGATCAGGACAGGACACAAAAAATGGAGGAAGAGGTATCTCAAATGAAAAATGTCTGGGGTGATCGAGTGGGTGAAGCAGAGGTACAACTAAAAGCAATTATTGAGGAGCAAAAGGGACAGCAGGAGGAGAACCTGAACAAGAGGGTAGTTAATGCCATCAGACAACATGAGAAACAGGTCAGTGATATTATTGATAAGAAGAGGTGTGTAATTATGTTTGGAGATGTAGAAGAGGAAATATCAGATAGAAATACGAGAAAAGGTGTGGAGATGAAGAAAGTTGAGAGATGATTGATGTGATAGATAGACAAGATAAGGAGGGATGGAAGAGAGAGGTAGAGGATTGTTGGAGACTACGGAAATACAAGAAAGGAGAAATGAGGCCAAGAAAGATTAGATTTAAGTCAACCAAAGTAGCAGAGGAGGTACTCAGATCCAGCTGGAAGTTAAGTCAGGAGGGGGAATACAGAAATGTTAAACTAAGGAAAGATCTAAATGCGGAAGAGAGGGAAAAAATGAGAGAAATAAATCGAGAAGTCAAAGAAAAGAACGATAATAGATGAGCAATGGAGAAGGGGGATTTTTTCTACAGAAACATGGATGGGAAAGTAAAGAAGTGGTACCTGAAGAAGGGGAAGAAGATAGGGGCGGAGGGGGGGGGGGGGGGGAGAAAAGACGTGGTGGTACAGGAAGAAGGATTGGAGGGAGAGGTGCAACAGGAAAGGGAAATAGTAGGATAAAGACAGGGAATATCAATCATAATGGTAAAAGCAACAGGTGCAAGATGGTCTATAGCAATGTGGATGAGCTGCTATCAAAGAAATTAGAAATAAATGATTACATCAGACAGGAAGAGCCCTTAATATTGTGTCTATGTGAAACTAAACTAAATATAGGGATAAGTTTGGAGGGAATGGAATGGAACAACTACAATATTTGGAGAAGGGATAGAGAAGACAAGATAAGGGGAGGGGTGCTAATTCTTACACATGATACATTGAAAACAAGAATGATTAATCTGAATAATAGTAAAGCAGAAATATTAGCAGTAGAATTGACAGATGATGACAATCAAAAGGCGGATATGGGGAGTACCAAGTCAGAATGGGGAGCAGTCAAAAGTGGTGTCCCCCAGGGATCGGTATTAGGTCCCCTGTTGTTTCTTATATACATAAATGACCTAGATTTAGGTATAACTAGTAGGATAAGTAAATTCGCAGACGATACTAAAATAGGGAGATCAATTGATTCAGATAGCGATATAGAGTGCCTCCAAAGGGATCTAGATACCTTACATGAATGGTCAGTAAATTGGCAGATGAAGTTTAACATTGACAAATCCAAGGTATTAAAGATAGGGAAGATGCAAACAAATGTTAAATATACACTAGCTAATTTAGAATTAGAAAATTCAGACTGCAAGAAAGATCTAGGTGTGTTTGTTAGCAATGATTTGAAGCCTAGAAAACAGTGTATAAGCGTTCGTAATAAGGCAAACAGGATTCTCGGGTTCATCTCTAGGAGTGTGAGTAACAGAACTGCTGATGTTATCTTAAAACTTTACTTGTCATTAGTGAGACCCCATATGGATTATGCTGTCCAATTTTGGTGTCCTTATTACAGAATGGACATAGATTCATTGGAGAGAGAACAGCGTAGAATGACAAAAATGATCCATAATATTAGCAATCTTTCGTATGAAGAAAGGTTGAAGAAATTAGGTTTACATTCGTTAGAGAGATGCAGAGTTAGAGGGGATATGATAGAGGTGTTCAAGTGGGTTAGTGGGATTAACAAAGGGGACATGACAAATGTACTAAAGCTCAGTGATAGCGAAAGAACTCGTACCAATGGTTTCAAATTAGATAAATTTCGTTTCAGAAAAGATATAGGCAAGTATTGGTTTGGTAACAGAGTTGTAGATGGGTGGAATGGACTACCAAGTGCTATAGTGGGATCTAAAACTGTAGGGAGCTTTAAGATAAAATTGGATAAGCATATGGACGAGAAGGGTTGGGTGTGAAGGGGGATCAGCCGGGTTGGGCCAATCAGCGCTCTGCAGACCCCCATAATCCTGCGTTAATCTCTAACCGTTTTGGTAAGATGATCCTCAGGGTATTAGAGTGTGAAGCCTATAATTGGGCTTTGTAATTGAATTGGGGTTGTGTGGGACAGGGATCTGCCTTGCTTAGGCCAATCGGCTTTCTGCAGACTCCCATTTTCTTATGTTCTTATGTTCTTATGATATTGCAGTGGCCTACATGCCGCCCTACACAGGGGCTTGGGAAGAGGAGGAATACAAATTTATCAAAGATGAGATGATTATTTTTATTGAAAAATTAACTCGTAGAACCAATTAATTAATTATAGTAGGGGAATTCAACTGTAAGAGGTGGATTGGGAGCAGAGAGAAGCTGGTAGCAACGTGAACTCGTGGGGGTATAGGCTACTGGATAATTATGGAAACAGAAAATTTATTGGTGCAAAATATAAAGGAAAATACAAAAAGAAGGGGAAATAATGAAGCATCCAGATTGGACCTAATGTTTACTAGAGACCCAGATATAATTTCTGATATAAAATACTTACCACCTTTAGGCAAGAGCGATCATGTTGTAATGGACATAGAAATCCTATTGGGTTATTCCAATATGGAGGAGAGGGAGGAGCACAAGGAAACTAGGTTTGACTCTGCAAAAGGAGACTACCAATCACTGAGACAATACTTTAGAGATGTTGACTGGAGTGAAATACATCAGAGAAATAGTGTAGACGAGAAGTATGGAGTATTTAAAACAATATATGAAGAAGGAGTTAATAAATATGTCCCTAAACAAGGTAATAGGTCAGCGAAGGAAAAGGATTGGTTTAATGAAAAATGTAGGAAAGCCAAGGGAAAGAGAGACCAAGCGTGGAAGGCAGCTAGAAAAAGGTGTAATAGAGAAACTTGGAAGAGATTAAGAAATGTATATACTACAATCAGGAGACAAGAAGCCAGAGCATATGAAAAGAACATTGTGAAAAAATGTGAGAGTGATCCTAAGCTGTTCTATAGGTTTATAAATAGTAAAATGAAGGTAAGGGATAGAATAGTGAGGTTGAAAGTTGAAGGGACCACTTATGATGACGACCAGAATATGTGTGAAGTTATGAACAATACACTACACTCGGTATATACTAAAGATGATAACTTTGAAAAAGTACTGGTAGGTGAAATTGGTGATAAACTGGGAGAGATTAAATTTCTCCCAGAGGAGCTAGTAGAAATAATGAAAGGACTAGATGTGAAAAAAGCAGTGGGACCTGACAATGTAGCGGGATGGATTCTGAAAGAATGTGCTGACGAACTAGTGAAACCCTTATATGAGATAATGAAATACTCTCTGGAAGTGGAAAAATTACCAATGGACTGGAAGAGAGGCAACATTGTACCGATTTATAAAGGTGGGAACAGGGAGCATCCATTAAATTATCGACCTGTGTCACTTACTAGTATAGTGTGCAAAATCTGTGAGAAAATAATTAAGAAAAGATGAATGATTTACTTGGAAAAGAATAATCTACTATCTAACAGGCAATTTGGATTCAGGGAGGGTACCTCATGTGTTACAAATCTACTCAGTTTTTATGACAGAGTGGTTGACATATTACAAGAGAGAGATGGATGGGTGGACTGTGTATATATTGAGATGAAGAAAGCTTTTGACAGAGTATCGCATAGCAGGCTGATGTGGAAACTAAAAGAGTATGGAGGGATTCAGGGTAGTTTGTTAAATTGGATGGAGGACTATCTTTCAGGGAGATAGATGAGGACTACTATCAGAAATAAATTTTCTACGTGGAAAGACGTCACGAGTGGAGTTCCGCAGGGAGCGGTGCTGGCTCCCATAATGTTTCTAATATATATTAACGACATGCCAAAGGATATAAATGCATATATGAATATGTTCGCAGATGATGCCAAGATCATGAAGCGTATAGAAGATGAAAACAGTGGAAGGGAATTACAGAGGGATTTGGATAGGATAGATCAATGGAGCAAGAAGTGGAAAATGGAGTTCAACACAAATAAATGTCATGTAGTGGAAATGGGAGTAAGTAAAAGAAGGCCTCATATGGAATATAAGTTAGGAGAAAATACTATTAACCCATCAGAGAAAGAAAAGGACTTAGGGATAACTGTTAGGGGTGATCTTTCACCTGAGAATCATATTAATAATATAGTGGGCGAAACATATGGACTGCTAAACAGAATAAAAATAGCCTTTAACTATATAAACGAAGAGATGCTGGAGAAAATAATAAAAACATTGGTGAGACCAAAACTGGAGTATGCGGCAGTGGTGTGGGCACCACATCTAAAAAAGCATATAAAGAAGCTGGAGAAGGTTCAGAGAGGTGCAACTAGGATGATACCAGAACTGAGAGAATTACCATATGAGGAGAGTTTAAAGAAATTAGATTTACCATCTCTAAGGGATAGGGGGGAGAGAGGCGATATGATTATGATGTACAAATGTGTGAGAGGACTCGAGAAGGTGGACAAGAAGGGTTATATTGTGAAAGATAATGGTAGAACTAGGTGGCATAGATATAAGCTAATGAAAGGATGATGCAAAGGAGATGTGAGAAAGTATAGTTTCCCTTACAGAAGTATAAGTAAATGGAATCAGTTAGAAGAGGAAGTGGTGTGTGCAAAAGACATTCATATTTTTAAGGCAAAGTTAAATAATTGTAACTCAGGAAGCGGGACAATACGAGCCTAAAAAGCTCAACTCCTGTATACTACAAATAGGTAAATACAAATAGGTAAATACACATACACGCAGGCAGACAGGGGTAGACAGTCACAACTAGAAATACACATACACACATACACACAGATACATGCAGGCAGACTGGGGTAGACAGTCACAAACAAACATACACTCACACACAGATACACATGCAAACAGATACACACAGGCAGGCAAACACAAACACACCTACAAGCAAGCAGATACACACGCACAGATACACACACACAGACATGAGAAGAAAGCCACACAAACAGACACATACATACAGACAGATAGGTTGGTAGTTTGTTCAGTACAGCCAAACTCAACAGTTGGTATAAAACGTTGATAATGTACGTTAAGAGAGAGGAACATCTTTAGTGTTAATAATTAACCCTTTCACGCTTTTATGACGCAGAGGTTGCCAGATTAGCAATAAAAAATAGAGTTTTCTCACTCTTATAATTACCTCTCCAAAATTAGTTTTCTGCCCACAGCTAACTCAAAGACAACTGCAGAGGTTGAAGTAACTAAACTATATAAAGGTTTCTACATACCCCTGATGGCAACAAAGGCTTTAAAGTATCCCCAATAGGCTCAACATCGCGTCATATGCGTGAAAGGGTTAAGAGACACATTAAGGGGGTAGTGCTTGTTTTTTTGGTCTATATATTTATGTATGTTATTTAGTTTCTAGTTTCCTCGCTAGACTTCCATCAAGCTTAGAAAATCACCCCCTTTACCCCCTTTCAAGATTAATTTGTACATTTATCGGTAGAAAAATTTCCTGGCCGAAGGCCGGTTCCTCCTAAAATTAGAGGCTCGCTTTCGCTCGCCAGGATAAAATCGACACCTATATGGCACGAAATGTCTAAATATTGACAACAAAATGAGGCGAAAGGTCTCAAAATCGCCAAACTAACGAAACGTATGTCTTAAAACCTCAAAACTAATATGCTAAACATGAGGGAGAAGGGGGTCCAGAAAAAACGAGTACTATCCCCCTTAACTGAGCTCTTTTAGCACGTCCAGCCAATAGCTGTACAAGTACAGTGACCAAGACTTACAGCAGCTGGCCCAAGCTAGCTTCCTTTATGTAGGCTATTTCTCTCCTTTTATCTTTTTCTCTGGCTTGTATCCATTCGGCCCCATTCAACCAATTGTTTTAAGACGTTTATCCCCATTCATATGTCGATTTCTTCCTGGCGAGCGATAGCGAGCCAGCATCGTATGGAGAAATCCGGCTTCGCCGGAGAAATTTTTCTATCGAAAAATGTACAAATTTAGCTTGCTGTCAAAACAAAAATATATATATGCTGGCTCGTTACCGCTCGCCAGGAAAATATTGACACCTGGATGGGGGTAAACGTTTTAAAACAGTAGGCTGAATGGGGCCGAATGGATACAAGCCAAAGAGAGAGGGAGAGAAAGAGAAAAAAGCGAGGTGGGGTCCCTTAACACCTACTGTACCGGTGACGTCATAAGATATTTAATTTCAGCTACATTTAGACTGTTTTGTGAAGATTATGAAGGATATATGGTAGCTAAAAGGGTGAATTGGGGTACTTTGTAGCCTCTTAACTGGGAAACGTCCTTCCTAAGCTGAATACAATAGTCTACTAGTTGCCACAGTATAATGAAAAGGACGTCGCTGGTACAGAAGGGGTTAAGGGGAGATTTGTCTATTTACTTGATTGTATATTTTCTTGTTTATTTGTTAATAAATTAATTAATATAATTATTTAGTTTCCTCCCCAGAGCCCATCGAGCTTACAAATATATGATTAACTAACTAACTAACTAAATATATGATTAACTAACTAACTAACTAAATATATGATTAACTAACTAACTAACTAAATATATGATTAACTAACTAACTAACTAAATATATTAATAACTAACTAACTAACTAAATATATGATTAACTAACTAACTAACTAAATATATTAATAACTAACTAACTAACTAAATATATTAATAACTAACTAACTAACTAAATATATGATTAACTAACTAACTAACTAAATATATTAATAAATAAAAACATATAATATAAAACAAAAACATAAACGATGAGGTACATTTGTGCGTTTTTCGGTAGAACAAATTGTCCCAACTGAAGGTCATTCCCTCGAAATTGCTGGTTCACTATGGCTCAATACAAACACTTTCCCGTATGATGTGTCGGAGTCACAGTACATCAGTAGATAATAGGCTCAAATAAAGTTTATCTGACCATATTTAATCCATATTTAAGCGGCTATTTGATTTTTGAAAATTGCCGACTTGCGAGTTTCGTTCTATAAGGAAGTTAGAGCTGTAGGCAACGATATTTAACATAATTTACAGCTAAAATACGGTCGTAGTACATTATACATACATAAAACCCAATTCAACATACCATTTAACCATCAGAAACGTACATTATTATTGCATTTCTGTTCAATACTGATGTTCACAGCTCCAACTTCCTTATAGCCTGAAACTCGCAAGTGGTCAATTGGTAGCGGATAGCAGACTCCAATAAAGCTGTTCTTGTAACGCCAGGTTCAGTATTGGGTTGTACAAAGTTAGAACATAAACGTTGTTTTGGTCCTCCAAGTTTGGCTCACCTGTTAACTGCAGGTTAGATGGTATTGTTTTGATTTGTACCTTGAAGTCACTCTGGTTAACATCTCACTGATAATAGGCTCACTCACGAAGGCCACGTGTCTCAACATAGTTTTCAATATTGTTTTGTTTATTACTGGCTAGATATGAGCTACCTTAGTCCTAATATAAGAACATAAGAAAATGGGAGTCTGCAGAAAGCCAATTGGCCCACACAAGGCAGATCCCTCTCACACCTAGCCCTAATTATAGGTCCAGCTCACTAACACAATGAGGACCGACCTCACCAAAACGGTCTGAGGTCAGAAAACGGGGGTCTGCAGACCGCCGATTGGCCCACACCCGGCAGATCCCCCTCACACACAACCCATCTCGTCCATATGTCTATCTAATTTTATCTTAAAGCTCTTTATCGTTCCTGATTCCACTATGGCACTTGGTAGCCTATTCCACCTATCTACAACTCTGTTACCAAACCAATATTTGCCTATATCTAATTTATCTAATTTGAAACCATTTGTGCGAGTTCTTTCAATATCACTGAGCTTAAGTACATCTTTCATGTCCCCTTTATTTTTGTTATTTTTTGTTTTTTCTTCCATATTCCAACTACTCCCTCTCGGGCATAGGCTGAGAGCCTGCACATACAACCGTTCAACACAGTGAAGCCCGTGAGGCCTTGTTCCAGTCTAGGGAGTGAGACATGTGAAGCACTAGAGTTCAACTCACGGCTCGAAGCAGCCCCACCTCTGAAGCTGCTCCGCCTTCGTGCTTCACTGTCTCACCACCTAGACTCGGACCCTCATTCTCAGAACATCACCTATTGAACAATGAACTCACTAGGCATTGCCCCCCTGTAGCATATTTTGAATATGGGAATATTCATACAGTGCTGTTTTAATCAGGGAACAATCCCACTATCCCACTTGAACACCTCTATCATATCCCCTCCAACTCTGCGTGTCTCTAACGAATGTATGCATAATTTCTTCAACCTTTCTTCATATGAAAGATTTATAATATTATGGATAGTTTTTCTAATTCTACGTTGTACTCTCTCCAAGGAATGTATGTCCATTCTATAATAAGGACACCAAAATTGAACAACGTAATCCATATGGGGATTCACTAATGACAAGTAAAGTTTTAAGATAACATCAGTAGTTCTGTTACTCACACTCCTAGAAATGAACCCGGGAATCCTGTTTGCCTTGTTACGAACGCTTATACCTTGTTTTCTAGGTTTAAAATAATTTCTAACAAACACACCTAGATCTCTCTCACAATCAGAGTTTTCTAATTCCATATTAGCTAGTTTTTATTTTTCATTTGTATTCATCTTCCCTATCTTTAATATCTTGCCTTTGTCAATGTTAAAATTCATCTGCCAACTTACTGACCATTCATGTAGGGTATCTAGATCCCTTTGGAGGCTCTCTATGTCGCTATCTAAATCTGTTGTTCTCCCCATTTTGGTATCGTCTGCGAATTTACTTATCCTAATAGTTATTCCTAAATCAAAGTAATTTATGTATGTAACAAACAACAGAGGACCTAATACATATCCCTGGGGGACACCGCTTTTGACTGCTCTCCATTCTGACTTAATGCCATTGATACTGACTCTGCTTCCTACCAATTAGCCATGACCTAATCCATCCCAACAACGACCCACCTATTCCATTTGCCTCAACCTTCCTCGTCAATCTTTCAAGAGGGACTCTATCGAAAGCTTTACTGAAATCTAAATATATTATATCATATAACTTGTCTTTATAATAATAATAATAATAATAATTAACGGTTTATTCACAAAAGCAGCCCGAAGGCTGAAAATATACAAGGAAGTTGATACATAGTTAAAATTAAAATTAAAATTGACACAGGAGCTTAATTATTGAAGGAATGGCGCTGTTCTTGTAGCGGTCAGTCCGTGGTGCTCTTACGGGGACAATACGGTTGAAATGGCGAACAGCGCGTAGAGGAGGAGGGGCGTCGGGCGGTAGTAGGTGCCGGTGTCTGGGGTTGTTTAGTAGTTTGCTGGCGAACTGCTGAAGGTGTTGTTCGTAGAGGTTAGATATGGCGAGGACGGACGTTAATTAGGTTACATGCATCTTGGTAAGTGGTGTAGTTGGCCCCTAACATTATTCTGAGTGCTCTCTTCTGAATTTTTTCTAAATTATTTCTTTGGGTTAAGTTGAGAGAGGATGACCAAACGGGTGAAGCATAGCAGAGTTTGGGTAATATAAAAGATTTGTATAAAAGTAGCATGTCATCTCTGGGAACCCCTAATTGTTTCAGGGTGCGTAACATGTGTAGCCGATAAGAAGAAGCACTAGCTATGGTGTTAACATGTTTATCCCAGAGTATCTACTGCTTCATATGCCTCTGAGAAGAAGCTAAGCAAATTAGTAAGGCAAGAACGTCCCTAAGTGAATCCATGTTGAGAAGAATTGATTAATTTAAATGTTTCTAAGTGGTTTCTAATGTTCATAGCAATAATTGACTCAAGCAGCATTACTATTATTGATGTGAGACTAATGGGACGGTAATTGGATGCTATTGATTTATCACCTTTTTTGAAGATCTGAACTACACTTGCAAGCTTCCAAGCTTCTGGGACAAAGCCTGTTTCTAATGGTTTATTAAATATAGATGTTAATGGGTAACTTAATTCATCTCTGCATTCTTTTAATACTCTAGATATACCTCATCAGGACCAGGCGATTTCTGAGGTTTCAGTCTGTCAATTTCCTTAAGCACATAATTTCTACTTAACCCTTAACTAGCGGCCCATAACATAAGTCGAGTATAATAAATTTGGACTATCTGGCGGCGCGCGACATAGGTCATGTGGCATTTTCAGCACGTAATGTTGCTGAGAGAGAGAGACAAGTGGTGGCAGGAGAGTAGCGAGCGTATGACTGCTCCAGACCACCGCGGCGAACCTACTGACACGAATCCCACCTCCTCCCTCCCTCTCTCACTCGCTACATACTGAATTGTATGGGGAAAGTACCGAATTACATGCTTTTTGCACTCGTGTTGCGCGGTTGTTGCAAGAAAACTAGCGGTCATAAAAGGATCGTTGTGGTGTGATTGGAAAGCTCTGTTTATGCCCTTTCAGGGATAGATACTTGTTTTACGCTCTGGGTCTTATTTAGGCATGAAAATGATCACGTAAACAGCCCTATTTTGGCTAAAAACACCCCGCTGGTGGCTACATATTATTTACCGCCTAGCCCGCCAATAAGGTGTTAATAATATAGTAACCGTACTTAACATATTTTCGACACTATCGCTATATACCTTACAGACTTCTGGAATCTGTGCCAAATTTTCATTAGTGAAAATTGAAAGAAATTGACTATACTGTATAATGTACTGCACATTTCTAAATAATGTTCTGTCATTTCTCCTATCGAAGTTTTAAGGGGGCCTATTACATCTCTAACTTTAGATTTATAAAGTTAGTAAAAAGCTTTATGGTTATTTTTTGAGTCATTGGCTATCCTGATTTCAAAATTTCTTTTTGCTTTCCTAATTTCCTTCTTGACCTGTCGTGATAGAGTTAGATAGTAAATAAGTAGGTGATTTTCGCCTTTCTTAATTTTCTATATATTCCTTTCTAATTCTCCTAGAAGATCTATTAGTTTATTACTCATCCATTTTGGTTGGTTCTGTGTCGATCTATATCTTCTTTTGGGGATATATTTATTTTGAGCATTGTGGAGTGATGCAATAAAATGTTCATATTTAGCTGTCAATTTATCCCGAGTTAAGACGGGTATTTGAGAGAGTGTACGTTTATTAGCGCACCTGGGTCCACTTAAATGTTTAACTATAGGGTCGACCCTTAACTCGTAAAGCGCTAAGCCCCTGTAGTATACACTATTCCCCCATGCGAAGGTATTCTGATTCATTCCTCACTAAAATCGTTAATTTACCATATATATAATTAATACTTATCCATATGCGCCTATTTTACTTTTAATATGAACATATGAACATGGGAAAGCAATAAAACAAGTGGTAACAGCAATTGACTGGTGAAAATTATATATTTTAACCCCGCGGTCGTAATCTGGTCCTGACCGACGAGACAGGCGCACCCTCCCTCTATCGTGTCTCGCATGGCACTGAGAGGCCAGGGGAGCTTTCAGACTGGCTTGGAGAGTCGGAGTTACACTCCTCCACTCTCCTCCCTCGCTCCCACTTGTCCTCCCACGAAAATACTCGATAGATATCGGGAATAATAGAGAAAATACCTGATAATTGAGGAGGGGGGAAAAAGTGTGGGGGGGGGGGCCACATGTGTAGGAGTGGTAGAAAGTAATGGAGGGAAATTATCTCACCTAAACACAAATTGCTTTTTTTTTAGTGCCACTGGGGTGTTTTAAAAGTTATTTTTTAGGCCTAGGATCTTAAGAGTCTTCCCGCAGCTGCCCAGTAGGACCTCTTAAGAGTCTTCTCGCAGCTGCTGGGTTAAGGCTCTTCTTAGATCACCATAATTGTTTTTTCAGAAATCTGGGTTAGGTGTCGTATTCTCTTTAGCTTTTCCTGTCCATTATATATCAAAATAAATTGATCTATGATCGCTATTTCCTAGTTGGTCCCCTATCTCTACATTATTTATCATATGCTCATTATTACTGAGAACTAAATCCAGGATATTATTACCTCTAGTCGGCCAGTCTATGAAATGAAATAAACAACTATCTTGTACTGCCTAAATAAACTCTTCAGAATCTGAGTCGCCGATTTGATGCTGCCAATCTATATTCGGAAAATTAAAATCCCCCATAATGCACACATTGCTAAACCTTAATGCTATTTTCACTTCCTAACGATCCAAATTTTGCCAGAGCTCTTAATGTTTGTAATTCTTTCAGTTATTACCTGTTGCTCTAGGTTGGCCTCGTTGAGCTCATGTAAGCTTTATAACGGGTTGCTCGATAAGCACCTGTGACTCATTTCAAGCCATTTATCACATGACTCGAACACAATCTCCACATCTGAGAATGTTGCTCTTGGCTACTAATATCAAACAACAAGACGGACAGGTCGTCATCTTTTACTCTTATACTTCTGTCTTCCTTTCTCTATATCAACTTCCCTTTACCCTCTGAGAACACTTTTCCCCAATGTCTGTCCTTCCACCAACCCAATCTTATCTACTGTATGTTATTATTCACTCTAGTTACCTGCGCACGATTTTATTCAGCTTAGGATGAGTCTCCCAGATCTAGATGGTTAACTGAAAGAGAGACCTAACCAAGTTAAGTCACAAACGTTGCTCTGGATATTTTAGCTGCAGCTTAAACGTTGTTGTTTCCAGTAATACCTTGAGGTTTGCAGCAATTTTGAGCCAGGAAGCTCAAGGGTTCCTAATTTACAACGAGGCGAGAGTCGTTGCAGTTTATTATTGGCTTAGAACTTCATAATTTACCGACACTTGAAATAGATATAGTGTCTTTATTATAATGGCTTCAGATATGGTGACCCCTATCTTAAAGTAGAGAAGGCTAGCCAATTTGCGAAATAGAAAATAATTATATTTGGATTATTATTAATATTAATATGGGGGGCAGGGGGCTAGGAATCCTCCTCCCCCTGTAAAATTCACCTACTAGATGAGACAGAGAAAGGGGCAAGGAAACGCGAAAGTGGTCCCGGACCGTAAGAGTTCGGGCTCTGTCTCGGGTCAGCTACACCCAGCTATGGGGTATGTGCCTGAGTATATACATACATACTGTACATACAGTACATACATACATTAATATTATTTTTGTGTAAAAATATACGATATTCAAGCTGGTAAATTTGGACAATCAATTTATGAACCTTGTAATATTTTTGTTTGTGTAGATTTATTTAATATATATCGAGTACTATTATGATCAGTGCGTACAGATTGGCTAGTCTATGCTCTGTAGAATATCTCTAGTAAGTACCGGTACCTAGGTCCTGTTTAACAGCTGAATGACCGCTGGGTATTGGTGGTGTTCAAAGTTACATCATAAACTTTGGGTCCAAACTTTACCTCAGATGTTATCTCTACATTAGTTTACCTGAGTTTACTTCCAGGAGTGCCGTTGGGCACATAAGTTCTGTTCCTCGTTGTGATCTTATGTATGAAAGTAAAATTAGTATGAATAAATTGCGAGGGTGGTTTCTATATATTAGCAGTTGACTAGTCATAAGAGTTAACCACTGCAGAAGAAACTATACTCGTAATTTAACCATGTGCATTATATTCCATGTATAAGATTACGGAGAGAAACAGAACTTATGTGAGCAACTGTACTTGTGTTCTACAGTCGTTTTTAGCAAAGATACTCATCCTTGTATTCATAAACATCTGTTCCTTTCACAGTGCCATTAATGGACAAAGTAACTAGACATGGGAAGGCTAAACCTTGTACTCTTTGTAAACAACACTTATTCCCACAGTATTCGTTCGGTATTAGGCGCTGCGAAGATAAATTATTGTTCAAGGGTACACTCGGATGCCATAGTCTCTAGCCCACGCATACATATTCATGGACTTCACATACTTCTAATTATGGAAGTACAGTATATCTCTCGACACGAGTTTATGAATATAATTTGTTACTCATCAACTACAAAATGATATACTGTATGCTAATTATTAAAAAGCACGTTTCTCTCCAAAAATCAATCCAAATGGTTATAACTGCACGAATAAAAACATAGGGGGTCCACGAATTCCTACGAGTGGGCTAGAGACTATGGTATTTGAGTGTACAAGGATCAATTAAGCGCTGATAGGTTCCAACGTTGTGTGAGTTATAGATGCAGCTGGATTACGACTTCATAACTTTACAATACTTGACAATTAATAAACTAGACTGCCGTACGTTGATATACTCTGTGATTGACGTTTACTTCCAAGTTCGAACAATCATAGAAATATGCAATGTCTTGAGGAAGGGGGGGGGGGGATTTGACTTTCTATTATCGGATTTTGTAAATATGTATATAGCTTATTTTAGTTTGCCCCCTAAACCTCTATTAGGGTTAACAACAACAACAACAAAATATATATACTGTATAACCAGTATATATATATATATACCTGTATATATATATATATATATATATATATATATATATATACTATATATATATATATATATATATATATATATATATATATATATATATATATAATATATAATTATGTACCTGTATAATGTATATATATAAACACACGGTTCGAGATTTTGTTTATTTTCATATTTTGTTAGAAAAATATCTAGGCCGAAGGCCGGGTTCTGTTAAATTGCAGGCTCATATAGGAGAAAATCGACACAAACATAGCATGAAAGGCCTTAATATTAACAAAGAAATGGAGCGAAAGGTCTTATAATCGCCAAACTAATGAGACTAACGTAATCAAATCTCATAACTAAACATGAGGGAGAAGGGGGTCCAGAATACAGCAAACACCTGCCCTTAAAGTGAGTACATACAGTAGGCCTTGGTTAAAGTGTGACAGGAGTGTGTAAGGAAAACCTCTCAAAACCCCTGGCTATAATGTGGAGAAGGAGTCTAGACACTGGTGACATACCAGATAGCTTGAAAAACGCAATAATTGCCCCACTGCATAAAGGAGGGAGTAAAGCACTACCAAAAAACTACCGCCCGGTAGCTCTAACCTCTCACATCATTAAAGTTTTCGAGCGAGTCCTGCGAAGCAAAATTTCAACATTCATGGAGACAAATGAACTACACAACACCGGTCAACATGGGTTCAGAGCGGGAAGATCATGTCTCTCACAACTTTTGGAACACTATGACAACATTCTTAAAGCGCTAGAAGAAAAGAAAAACGTGGATGTCATTTACACCGATTTTGCTAAGGCATTTGATAAATGTGACCATGGTATAATAGCCCACAAACTGAAAGCAAAAGGTATAACTGGGAAAATCGGACGGTGGATATACAATTTCCTCGTAAACCGAAAACAATCGGTAGCAGTAAACCAAGTCACTTCTGAGCCCCTTCGGATGTCAAAAGCTCAGTGCCCCAAGGAACAGTGCTAGCGCCCCTTCTGTTCCTCATACTAATTTGCGACATAGATACCAACACCAGACACAGTACGGTGTCGTCTTTTGCTGATGACACAAAATTAAGCAAGATAGTAAACACACAAGAGGACACGGGCCGACTGCAGGAAGACATGAATGTAGTGTTCCAGTGGACCAGGGAAAACAACATGCAATTCAATGAGGAAAAATTCCAATTAATACGGTACGGAGATAATAATGGTGTTAAAGAAATTACAAATTACTTAACAGAATCTAACCACATAATAGAACGGAAAGACAGTGTGAAAGACCTTGGGGTATTAATGTCTGAAAATATGGGTTTCAAAGTACATAACCAGTTCAAAGTGGCGGCTGCGAAACGTCTAACGGGTTGGATTCTGCGTACTTTTAAAACACGCGGTGAATTGCCTATGATAACGCTCTTCAAATCTCTAGTGCTACCGCGGCTTGAATACTGTAGCGTATTAACATCCCCATACAAAGCAGGTGAAATAAATGACGTAGAGAGTGTACAAAGAAATTTCACTTCGCATATAAGTTCGATAAAACATCTACACTATTGGGAGCGTTTAAGAGCACTGAATCTGTACTCACTGGAACGTAGAAGAGAACGTTACCTAATAATATACACATGGAAAATCGCAGAGGGTTTAGTACCAAACCTACATACTCCGATAGTCATTAAATTCAGTGATAGGAGAGGCTGGGAATGCGAAATCCCCCGGATGAATAACAGGGGTGCTATGGGCTCTCTGCGAGAGGGCTGGTTATCACACAGAGGCCCACGTCTCTTCAACAAACTCCCATGGCGAGTAAGAGACATGAGGGACATCTCGTTAGACAACTTCAAGAGAGCCCTAGATGTCGAACTGCAAAAGTGCCAGACGAGCCCATCCTCGCAAGGGAGCGAGCTGTCGCTTCAAACAGTCTACTGCACCAAATCACCACCCATAACGAGGGGCGTCGCGCTCCTTGGTGCCGCTAGAAGAGCGGCGAACACATCCAAAGGTATCCAAAGGTAGGTCTGGCTATTTATGTTGTACAAAGTTCGACATTAACAGCTGCTGTGGACCTTGTAGTTTGGCTTACAGGTTACACACAGTTTACGGCCGAGGTTTACACTTCATTGTTGCTGCACCCACGTTGTTGCACCCACTCAGTATTTCCACTATTTTAGCGCCTTTCAGTACCAGTCATGTCTTTTTGTATTTGATTTCATCTAAATTTAGACGATTTTATTTAGCTTTGGAAGGACATGGGAGCTGAGAGGAATAATTGAGATAATCTGCATCCTTTTAATGTGTGGACGTCCTTCCTAAGCCCAATTAAATCGTCTAATAGTTGCCAGAATATAATTAAAAGGATGTTACCAGTACTAAATGAGTTAACACCTTTCTTAATTAACCCTCTGAAGATTATGAAGCATTTTGACAGTTTACACTGGCTATTATTAGATGATTTAATGCAGTTTAGGAAGGATCTGTTGGAATTATATGGGTAAAGACTATCTGGATTAACCCCCTGACTCCCAAATAAAGGGGCTGTCACGCATTCACAAACTCAGTAAGGATTAAGGGCCTGTCACACATTCACGATCTAAGCCTGGGACCCTGATAATCCGCCAGAGAGCCGATGCACGTGGGTAATCCTAATGATCCGTCTCCAGATTATCCAAAGTATTGTCGGTGGGTGTGCCAATTATGATCGCCTCCCTACCTATCCCTGTCTGCCTTATCTGTCTACACTACCTATTTCCCTGCCTTTTCTACCAACCCTTCCTTCCTACCTATTCTCCTGACTACCTACCCATCTATCTCCCTGTCTACTCTGCTTGCCTTCCTGCTTCATCTGCCTACCTATCTCACTGCCTTGCTTACCTACCCTTTCTTCCTGCCTACCCTGTTTACTTCTTTCTTCCCCTTTCTACCTACCCAGCCTACCTGCCTCCCCTGCCTACCTACCTTTCCTACCAATCTCCTTCTTACTTACCCTGCCTGCGTTATTTACCTCCCTGCCTGAATGCCTACCTGCTTGCCTAACCTACCTCACTGCCTTCCCATCCTTCTTCCCTAGGTATCCAACCCTACTTCTTCCATCCCTAACTTATGCCTTTTTCTTCCTTTCTTCCTTATCTCCCAACCTAACTTACCTCCTTACGATACCTTCCTTTCTATTGCTTATGGATCTATATTTCTTTACTGCTTACATACCTTTCTGCACTGCCTGTCTACCTTTTTATCCTGCCTATCTACCCTGCCTATCTACCTTTCAACCCAGACTGTCTACCTTTCTACTCAGTCTATGTATCTTTCTACCCTACCTATCTACCTCCTTACCTATGCTACATCCCCTTCTATCCTGCCTGTCTACTTTTCTACCCTGCTGCCTACCTTTCTCACTGCTACAGATTGCCCCAGTCATGCCTGTGGTTGCCTGTGCCTTCATACGACATTATCACAGACACATCTGTGGGCCAACCAGGATTTCCGGCGCATTTTTGGAGCTCGCCGACCGTTCTTTCCCGCCCTCACGGTGCATCTCAACCTACACCTACTAGTTCATGGCACCTTGAAATATCCTCAGACCACACTCATGACATGGTTTCAGTCCCTTGTTCGGCGGTATTAAACAATTATATTTAGCTTATGAAGGATGTCTACCAATTAAAAGGCTACATACTATCTAAATAAATCCTCTTACCTACCATATATACTTCTTTAGCTTCATAATATCATTTACATATAGCTGAAATATATATACTTCTTTAGCTTCATAATATCATTTACATATAGCTGAAATCAAATAAAAAATACGTCACCGGTACTAATAGGGTTAATGACTACAGGTATCATACCAACATTTTATATCCACATCAATAAGAAAAAGTTATACAATAGATTAATTTTAATTGTAGCTAAACTTCCTCTCTGATGGTACCATGTGTGACCCTGGCCCATGGACTATTTGTATTTATGTAACTAGGGTGGGGAGATATTAGGCACCAATCGAGCAGGGCAGTGCCCAGGGAGGCCACATTGGCATATGAAAAGGAATTGCTGGAACTCCTGTTTCATTTACCTGGCTTCCCCCACTATTTGTATTTGTGTTTCACCTACACAGAGAGTAATCCAGTTTATCTTGCAAACACTTCCTCCCATTCATTTCACTACACTTAAGGGGAGGTTTCTAGTTTGTTTCCTACTCCTCCAGCAATCTTAAAATGTCACACCCTTGACCCACTTTCAAGATAAATTTGTACATTTTTCGGTAGAAAAATGTCCCGGCCGAAGGCCGGTTACTCTTAAATTACAGGCTCGCTATCGCTCGCCAGGATAAAATCAACACCTAAATTGCACGAAAGGTTTTAAAATTGACAGAATGGGGCGGAAATTCTTAAAATCACCAAACTAATGGGGCAAACTTCTTAAAATCTCCAAAGCAATGGGGCTAACCATGAGGGAAAAAGGGGTCAAGAAAAAAATCCCTCAAGTGGAGACCTCCCCTTAAGAAGCATACCACACTTCTTTCCAATACACCTCAATGACCTCTAATGTATACCTGGATTTTGGTTCTCTATCATTCTTTCAATCTTGGGGGGGGGGGGGCACTCGTTACAGGCAGCTTTGTTTCCTTTATGCACGTAAACAAAAATGTAACTTAACTCTGTAACTATATGTAACTCATATATGTAACTCTATGTAACTATCTGGCCTGGTTGTCCTATAGTAAATCAGTGAGTTACTCCGACACTCTACGACACTATCCTGTTTTATGAGGTCCAGTGGGGGAAAAAAAGAGAGAGAGAGAGAGAGAGAGAGAGAGAGAGAGAGAGAGAGAGAGAGAGAGAGAGAGAGAGAGAGAGAGAGAGAGAGAGTGTGCTACCCCCACCACATAGCTTCGACAAATGTACAGTTACATTGATATGTACACCATATGAGGAGGAACACTTTATTGACAACATTTCGCATATTGCTTAATCAGGCCTGATGAAGCTACTGTATCTGCAAAATGGTGTCAATAAAGTGCTCCTCCTCATATGGTGTTATATGTATTCTGTCTGCTTTTTAAAGTTTATCTTTAATAGTTACATCGACACAAATGTAATATAGTTTCCAAAATATTAACATTCAGCAGTATTACCGTCGTTATTTATTGAAGTCCACCTTCTCGATTCTTGGTGGCTTTTAAGGACGAGCAAACGAAGAACTTTTGCCCGTTAAGAAGTCCATCTTGGGCTCAGTAGTGTCTGCCCTTCCAGTGAGGCGAGTGTAATTGTAGGTCGGCATTCTAATGAAAGCTGCCATGGAAGGGTATGAATTGGCGAAGGTGGGAGAGATATTTTCTGTGCATTACCAGTATATATCGGTTAGGGATTTGCTTTGCTCCATCTTGAGCTGTGGCAAAGGCTAAGAAGTGAAATACGTTACTTGTTACTAAAATATATAAAGAAAAGATGGATAGCTAAGTGTATTATAAATGTTCAGTTTTTTCAAGCAACAAATGAGCAGGCTACCAAGAAATTAAGTATTATGAGTAGTCGAACACACATACAGAGAGAGAGAGAGACAGAGAGACAGTACAAAGGAGTACAAAGGAACTCAAGCAACAACAGGTCTAATGACCCCTCTAGGCTACTTGTCCTCCAAAACACTGCGGATCAAGTGTCCAAACAGTGGTTTAGAGTGGGTAAGGGGAAATTGAAAAGGAAACCACTGCCCTGGAACTAATGTCCGTGGCAGGACTAGGAAGTTAGTAGGGGACAGATGGGTTAGTAACATAACACAGTTATAAGGATCTCTTGTATATCTGGGAAAAAAAAGAGGTACTTCTTAGCAATATATAAACGCAATAATCCTTTGATGAATCTGAGGGGGGAATAAAATAAAGTTATTCATTTACAAACGCAGTCAGTCGCGGGTATGATGAAAGATATTTGTTTAGGTGAAGTTTAAAAGAATCAACGGTGCTGCAGTCTATAACGTCTCGGGGAAGCCCATTCCACAAGTTGACAACTCGATTGAAGAAGAAATTCTTAGATTCGTACGAGTTAAAAGATTTACCAATGATTTTGCAACCTTTTCCCAGCGTTGTAATTAGACTGGTTGATAGTGAAATACTTATTACAGTTCATATTGTCGATGCCTTTGATGATATTGAACACTTGAATTAAGTCGCCTCTTCATCTGCGTTGGGTTAAAGGAAATACTGTAGATTTATTTATCTAAGACACTCCTCGTATGGTTTGTTCTTTAGGCTAGGTATAATTTTGGTAACTCTACGTTGAACTCGTTCTAGCTTGTTTATATCTTTTTGGTAATAAGGGCACCAGGACTGAACGCAGTATTTCAGAAGAGGGCGGACTAAGGAATTGTAAAGAGTTAGGATAACTTCTTTGGATTTATGCTCAAATGACCTACCTATAAAGCCAATTATTTTGTTTGCCTACTTAACAACTTCTGAACATTGTTGACTCGGTTTTAGGTTACTCAATATTGTTACTCCCAGATCGGTTTCTCTGTCTACACACTTAAGCTGAGTGCCATTCATCGAATAGTTTGCTTTCTCATTTCGGTATCCGATATGTAGTACTTTACATATATCCGCATTGAAACTCATTTGCCAAATTTGAGCCCAACATGACAACTTATCTAGATTGTGTTGCATATTTTCAACTTGTTCTTTTGGGAGTACGCTATTTGCAATTATTGTATCTTCAGTAAACTTTGAGATTGTACAGGTGAGACCCTCATCTATGTCATTGATATAAAGTAGAAAGAGAATAGGTCCTAGTACCGATCCCTGGGGTACCCTGCTACTTACATTGGTCCATTTAGATGCCTTACCGTTCATGACTTCTCTTTGCTTTTTGTTGCTGAGCCAATTTTCTATCCATTTCAACACACCATCTTGTATTCCATGCGCTCTTAATTTTATCAGTAAACATTTGTGGGGAACTTTGTCAAAGGCCTTTTGAAAATCATGGTATATACTGTAATATCTACAGCTTTACTCTCATCATAGAGGTTGAGTATATCGTGGAAGAAGTCCAAGAGGTTTGTTAAGCAGGAACGTTTGTTACGAACGCTGTGTTGAGTATCTTTAGGTGTTATTTTCTTCCAAGTGTCTGTCTGTCTCTTATGAGTGTTTCTAGCATTTTAAATACAACTGAGGTTAAGCTAATTGGACGTTATTAACTGGGTAGGGATTTGCTGCCTTTTTTTAATATCGGTGTAACGTTGGCTAACTTCCACTGATCAGGCATAGTTCCAGACTGCAAGGATTTATTGAATAGCAATGTCAGTGGTTTGGAGAGCTCATCCATAGCTTCCTTTAGAACTCTAGGTGAGATTGTATCAGGTCCGGTGGATTTATTTACCTTGAGTTTATCTAAACATTTCAATACTTCTCTCTCTGTAATGGTGATATTGCTTAGAACATCAGAATTATCTACCTGAACTGGCGATGTTGTAGGGATATCACAGAGGTGTAGTAAAAACTGATGCAAAGAAGGTATTGAGGACATTACTCATTTGAACTTTGTCTTTGGTGTATTCTCCATTTTCATCGACTAACGGTCCAACAGTTGAAGTAACTACTTTCTTCTTTCTGATATAATTGTAGAATTCTTTAGGGTTTGTTTGACTTTGATTTGCAACATGTAACTCCAGGGTCTTTTTACTTTGCTTAATTAACTTTTTGGCTTTGCTTCGTAGTTCTACAATTTTCACCCGTTCTTCGTCATTTTGTGAGGATTTTAATCTATCATTAGAACACTTTTTAGCAAGCAAACAGTCTGAAATCTCTTTATTCCACCATTTGGCCTTATCATTATGGCCTGTACGCCGTATTTTCGATGGTATGCAGTCTTGCACTGCTTTTAGATAAGTGTTTGCGAATAATTCCCAAGATGTATTTATGTGGTTATTGTTAATTAGAAAGCTCCAGTCAGTTTCTTTAAACATTGATCTAAGTTTACGAAAGTTTGCTTTCTTGAAATTAGGGACTTTCTCTATGATGCTATTTGGTTCGTTACTAGTAAACTTTAAACTGAAAGTTATCGTACTCTAGTCGCTGTTACTGAATTCATCACCGACATTCAAATTCTCTATCAATTCTTCTTTTGTTGAAAATACAAGGTCAAGGACGTTATTTCCACGGGTTGGAGATCTAACATTTTGATATAGCGAACTTTCTTGCAAGTTTGCATACAGGTCTTGTCCAGAGTATGAAGTAATACTATCTCCCCACTTGGTCACAGGTAAATTGAAGTCGCCAAAAATGACGGTATCCTGCGAGTTACTTACGTCTGCAATTTTATTATAAATTTCTCGGTCAGTTTGCACTGATGGAGCTGGAGGTCTGTATATTAATGCAAGTATTATTTTTGTACCTTTATTATTCTTTATTAGCACAAAGGATGTGTCAACGTTCACAATTTGAGGTTTTGACAATAGGGTCGGGTTAAGACTTTCTTTGATAAAAAGTAAAACGCCACCTCCATTTTTATATATTCTATTTTTCTCAAACATTACATAAATGGGAGGTGTATACTCCGCTAAAAAGTCTCTGTCTTCTGTATTGAGCCAAGATTCTGTTATGCTAATAACATCGCAATTTTCTATAAACACTAGTTCTTCTAAATATGAAAATTTATTGCGTATGCTACGAGCGTTTGCATAGAAAACCTTTAAAGCTTCGGTTATAGAATTCACGGAAAGCTCTTTAATAAAATTCTTGGTTCTGGTCAGATCTTCATTTATGTACCTGTCTGACCTCGGTCCTCGCTGTCCTCGATCATCATCCCTGGTGGTCCTCGCTGTCTCGATCATCGTCTCTGGTGGTCTTCGGTCCTCGCTGTTCTCGATCGTCGTCCCTGGTAGTCCTCGGTCCTCGATCATCGTCCTTGGTGGTCCAGGGTCCTCGATCCTCGTCCCTGGTGGTACTCGGGCCTCGCTGTCCTCGATCCTCGTTACTGGTGGGCCTTGGCTGGCTCTGCTTGTTTTCCGAAAATCGTTAATGCGTCGTGAAGCAGGCAGCCAAATCGTGCTGCTCCCACCTGGTGCAGATGGACTCCATCCGCTCCAAACAGATGATCTTCACGGTAGAAGGCATCCCAGGTATTGATGAATCCAACTCTTTCCTCCCTGCAGAGGTCAGCCAGTTGACGATTTACGCTAGTGGCTATGTTGAAGAATCGGCTCTTCACACCAATCCTGGGGACGATCCCTGATATGATGACTCTGCATGAGAGAAAGAGAGATAGAGAGAGAGAGAGAGAGTCTAAAATGTATCACCGATATTTTCAAAGTCCATTTAGTAGAAGTCCATTTAGGACATTGGTTATTTAAGTGTAGGATTATCGGTAGAACAATTACAGTAATGTCAAAGTTAAATACTACCATAAGCTTGCGGTTGTTGGCTTCAGTATTGGTAAACCTATTGGTGGCCTAATGACCCTGTTTTACTGTGATACTGCTATCGTCTGTCTTTCCTGTACTCACACATTGTGTGTGTTACTCAGTTACTTGTTCGTCAAGGGGAATCCACGCAATGCGAGCTAAGCTCATTATTATCGCGCCTCCTTAACTGGGAATGTATTGCGTGAAATGCATGTTAAGTGTTTTATGTACTGTTGGAATGGCTGTGGATGTGTGTGTAGTCTGTATTTTAGCCAATTGGCGACATCGGAAACGAAGGCTTAGGGTGGATCTGTATGGTACCATTCTCACTATAGACGGTACCGTCTCGCCCGAAGGCTTAGGTAGCCATCAGCTTAGGTGAACCATATGATACCCATCTCGCCTTGTACCATTTTTGCCAACCCCAGAAGGGACGTCACAACGTCGTCCACTTATTCCAGGTACCTATTTACAGCTAGGTGAACTGAGGCTAACACATGAAAGGAGACAAGCCCAATTTGTCTCCGCCCGGCCGGGGATTGAACCCCCGACCCCTCGTGTGTGAGACGAGAGCTCTACCTACTAGGCTACGGGTGTGTGTGTGTGTGTGTGTGTGTGTGTGTGTGTGTTAAGCTACATGATAATGAATGTATACAATAGAACAACGAATCACGAACATCTGTAATAAAGGGAGCTGATACTGACATAAACAAGGAGACTCAGTGCACCTAACACAAACCCGAATATGTAAAGCTTCTGGAAAAAGTCCTCATATAATGTGAGGCCACACTACGTTTCCTAAACAGTAAGTCTCATCACTACCCTGCATCTCGGACCAGAACCCCAGCACCTTCTTCCACCCCTTCACCTTCAAGCAGCTCGAAAGACTTCCTACATCACCAGCAGTGCTGGGGAGTCAATCTTCCCTCGTGAGTGTAATGAATTAATGGTAGTAATGTGACAGCTTACCGGCGCCCTTCCCTGAGGCCCTGGTAGATGTTGGTAGGAGAAAACAGGCTGACTCACTACTTCAACAAGGATTTATGTCAGCCCAATATATGCTACAATCATACCTGTGTGATCATTTAAACCCAATGAAAGCATATTTTATTTTAACACCCACACCCACAAACACACACACACACACAGATATATATACACACACACACACACTACTACTACTACTACTACTACTACTATTACTACGCAGCACAGGCTATGCGTCAGTCACTGTGTGTCGTGATCACTGTTTACAATTCAACCCATGACTCTTCTATGGATGATTCTTACGAGCTATTTTTCCAGCAACTTTTAAAAGCAACTCTGGTCTTGAATCTCAATTTGAATTTAACTCTTTCTGTGTCATTACGGTTTTGCACTATCTTCTAGCTAGTATTACTAGACTGTTTTCAGCTGTGGAAGGCCCTCTGGGAATCAAACAGGTAATGTCTATCCCAATGAACCCTTTGACCCCCTTCCTAACTAAATATAATCGATTAATGGTGATGTTAATGTAAGAAATATAATCCTCGGCGTATACTGAAAGGGTGAGCAATATTCCAGATAATTTTGACAATATAGCTTCAATCTGTCCTCCGCTACCAGTGCAAAAATGTTGCTAAATAGTTTGTTATTCTTTCACGAATATTAATGTATTTTGCCAGAACAAATTTGCTGATTTAAAGTTCCTAGAAGTAATACTATACCTTGTTCCAAATAGGTCGATCAGAAATTGTAACCCCCAACCTCTGTAACTCAAACGTAGCTAGAACAAATGAGCTGTAAATTGTCACACTTATTTTCTAGCTAACCCCTCCCAAATGGTAGAAATATTAGCTTGATTACTCTAGTCGTTTGTATCATAGAGGTTAATTGTCATGAGTGTTGGCCTACTTCTATGGAACAGGGTAAAGTGTGATTTTGCCATAAGGGGGGTTTGTGTATGTTGGGGAAGGGGGAGGGGAGGGGAAATGGTTACCAAGATTTACAAATTTAATGACAACAGAACCAGTGGTCGATCAGCTTATTCTGACTGACATTGATAGATTTTGCTCAGATTAAGGGGGTAGAACTCGCTTTTTATGGACCCCCTTCTCCCTCATATTAAGCATATTAGTTTTGAGGTTTTAAGACATTCGTTCCGTTAGTTTGATGATTTTGAGATCTTTCGCCTCATTTTTGTCAATATTAAGACCTTTCGTGCCCTTTAGGTGTCGATTTTTTCCTATAAGCTTGATGGAGGTCTAGCGAGGAAACTAACAAATAAATTAATAAATACATATATAGACCAAAAATCAAGCACTATCCTCTTAAGGAAGGAACTCTATCAAGCTTTTACTCAACTTTTTCAAGATGCGCTACTGCTTAGGAAGGAATTATTGAAGATAGATTTAACCCTTTTGATTCCTAGAAGGCGAACCAAAGCTGATAAAAATCGTGTAATATTTGCCAGAATAAAGTGAAAAGGCGTCCTTGAATATTGTAAGGTGAACAACTAGACTGACGGTAGCTTTTGCTCGGTAACTGAATTATAAGAAAACTTAATTTTAAAAGCTGCCAGACTTCAATTGATCGAAAAATTGACGGAAATAACGCTTGTGTGACACCTCTATTACAGCCATGAGTCCATCATAAGCTGAATAAAATTGTCTAAAGTTATTCAGAATAAGATGAAAAATGGCTTCATCGAACTTAACATATAAGTTAGTTAAAACACTAAAGCCAATTAGCTGGGCCCTTGATCAATACTAACTAACCGTAATTAGTCATAGTGTTCATGTAATTTGTCAAGTAATTAGTTAAATGTTGGTCAACAGAATAACAATATTTAGTCCATCCCTATATTCGTGTATATAGGTAACAAACTAAAATATTGGTAATTACTAGCCTAACGTTAGGCTAGATGCTGGACTAATTATAGCAAGATGATTATGTAAAGAAACGTAATTATAACTAGTAATAATTCTAATGTCCCTTTTTCTGTGAGTGTGGGTGCCAGCTGTATGATGATGTTCAATAATGTGAGTGTGGGTGCCAGCTGAATTATGTTCATAAATGTGAGTGTGGGTGCCAGCTGGATGGTGATGTCCATAAAGGTGCATGTGGGTGCCATCTGTATGATGATGTTCATAAAGGTGAATGTGGGTGCCAGCTGTATGATGATGTTCAATAATGTGAGTGTGGGTGCCAGCTGAATTATGTTCATAAATGTGAGTGTGGGTGCCAGCTGGATGGTGATGTCTATAAAGGTGAATGTGGGTGCCATCTGTATGATGATGTTCATAAATGTGAATGTGGGTGCCATCTGTATGATGATGTTCATAAAGGTGAATGTGGGTGCCATCTGTATGATGATGTTCATAAATGTGAATGTGGGTGCCATCTGTATGATGATGTTCATAAAGGTGAATGTGGGTGCCATCTGTATGATGATGTTCATAAAGGTATTAAAGGTGAATGTGGGTGCCATCTGTATGATGATGTTCATAAATGTGAATGTGGGTGCCATCTGTATGATGATGTTCATAAAGGTGAATGTGGGTGCCATCTGTATGATGATGTTCATAAATGTGAATGTGGGTGCCATCTGTATGATGATGTTCATAAAGGTGAATGTGGGTGCCATCTGTATGATGATGTTCATAAAGGTATTAAAGGTGAATGTGGGTGCCATCTGTATGATGATGTTCATAAAGGTATTAAAGGTGAATGTGGGTGCCATCTGTATGATGATGTTCATAAAGGTATTAAAGGTGAATGTGGGTGCCATCTGTATGATGATGTTCATAAATGTGAATGTGGGTGCCATCTGTATGATGATGTTCATAAAGGTATTAAAGGTGAATGTGGGTGCCATCTGTATGATGATGTTCATAAAGGTATTAAAGGTGAATGTGGGTGCCATCTGTATGATGATGTTCATAAAGGTATTAAAGGTGAATGTGGGTGCCATCTGTATGATGATGTTCATAAAGGTGAATGTGGGTGCCATCTGTATGATGATGTTCATAAAGGTGAATGTGGGTGCCATCTGTATGATGATGTTCATAAAGGTGATTGTGGGTGCCATCTGTATGATGATGTTCATAAAGGTGATTGTGGGTGCCATCTGTATGATGATGTTCATAAAGGTGATTGTGGGTGCCAGCTTGATGATGATGTTCATAAAGGTGATTGTGGGTGCCAGCTTGATGATGATGTTCATAAAGGTGATTGTGGGTGCCATCTGTATGATGATGTTCATAAAGGTGAATGTGGGTGCCATCTGTATGATGATGTTCATAAAGGTGATTGTGGGTGCCATCTGTATGATGATGTTAATAAAGGTGATTGTGGGTGCCATCTGTATGATGATGTTCATAAAGGTGATTGTGGGTGCCATCTGTATGATGATGTTCATAAAGGTGATTGTGGGTGCCAGCTTGATGATGATGTTCATAAAGGTGATTGTGGGTGCCAGCTTGATGATGATGTTCATAAAGGTGATTGTGGGTGCCATCTGTATGATGATGTTCATAAAGGTGATTGTGGGTGCCATCTGTATGATGATGTTCATAAAGGTGATTGTGGGTGCCATCTGTATGATGATGTTCATAAAGGTGATTGTGGGTGCCATCTGTATGATGATGTTCATAAAAGTGATTGTGGGGGCCAACTAGATGATGTTAAAAAAGGTGAGTGTGTGCGCCAGATGGTTGATGATGTTCATATATTGAAGGTGAGTAGGGTTACCAGCTGTATGATGATGTTCATAGAGATACACAATGCGTATGCCAGCTGTATGATGGTAGCATTCAATGAGAGTTTGAGTATTTACTACCAGATTGTTCTTAATAATGTTTATATACAATTGAAAAGTATCCACTAACACTCAAGTTTAAAATTCACGAATTATATATATATATATATATATACTATTGGAATAGCCTGATGGACTATTATCTAGTCCAACTTGCGCCCGACCCCTTACTCCAAATGACCACGTGTTCACTCAACTATTCACAAGCATTCTCCATTCACTCCTGTCCACCACCAGTTTCCCTGCCTGATCTATAGTCATTCCTCTATCATCCAAAGCCTTTCTTACACAGTCTCTCCATCTCAATGGGGGTCTTCCTGCCCTTCTATCTCCCCTTGTACCTGACTCACATATTTTCTTTGTAAGCCTTTCATCTCCCATTCGTTCAACATGACCATACCAGCTCAGCACCCTTCTGTCCACTCTGGCTGACAAATTGAGAGAAATTGACAAATTGAGAGACCCCCATTGAGATGGAGAGACTGTGTAAGAAAGGCTTTGGATGATAGAGGAATGACTATAGATCAGGCAGGGAAAGTGGTGGTGGACAGGAGTGAATGGAGAATGCTTGTGAATAGTTGAGTGAACACGTGGTCATTTGGAGTAAGGGGTCGGGCGCAAGTTGGACTAGATAATAGTCCATCAGGCGCATGGCCCGGGGAGACGATTAATATGAAGGGTGTGCCAGGAAGTGTGGTGGGAGGGCTTGTGGGCTTTGGCTCCGCTGCATGTCTGCCTGCCGAGATCGGAGCCTCTCCGGGTGGTCGGGGGCCGGGGGAGTGCTGGAGCGACCTTGGTGACCCTGGTCTCTGGGTCTTCTCCTGGGTGACCTGGTTGTGTGAGAGTTTGTGTTTTTTATCTGTGTTTATTTTTTGTTTTGTGTTGTTTTTGTGTTTTCCCTGTTCTTGCTCTGTCTTGAGTCGGCTACCCCCAAAATGGGGATTGGGCCTGAGCATATAGATAGATATAGATAGATAGATAGATTATGACAAGACATAGTATTAATATTGATATTTACATGGAAAAGCACAAAACATAAAGCATAAATATAATTACAAATAAGTAGGACATACGAATAATAGTACATACACTGAGAGACGAAAATGATGATTAACATAACTCCTTGATAGACTCAATGTGTGTGGGGAATAACTAACTAGAGTTTAGTGCAAGATGTAAGTATGGCAGAGTCCTTCACATATACAGTAGATATGCAACGGTCTGGTGACTTAGTGGTCAGGCAAACATGTGACAATATACCTATAAGTGAATGGTGAATTAAAGGTAGCGTGTGAGGGTTTTGTAGGCAAACTGATGCAATACACATTACGGTAAAGGGGGCTGAAAGACAGGTCTCAACGTATCAAACTCATCTTTAATATAATAATATACTGGGCCCGTTCTATTTGTGGGGTGGCTGGCCCATGCTGTAGTATAACAATTTATGTATCTATTGAAACGCACAAGTTGTAGACCACTTGCTAGCTAAAGGTTCAAGCCGGTTGTGCTCTGTAATGGAACCTTTGATGGAAGGGGTTATGAAGGGTTTACTTTGATCTGAACGTTTAACCTTGATTTGCTTTTTGGAAAAGGAATTTTGAAATACTTCTCTGAAAATAGTTATGTTACTAAATAAGCTTCGTTTGAATAATTAGTTTTCAGAACTTCTTCCCAGTTGCTATTTGATAATTCTGCTAAGAGATTATTGATATTATTTTGCGAAAATTGGTGTGATTTACCCCTGATTAAATATACATTTATCTTCCAATATCAAAATGGGTTTGTCAGTACGGTACCCATACTCATTTTAAAGGGTGAATTGGTTTGCACAGTTTACGTAATTAGTTAAAATAGGACTTCAGAGGCTATCAAACTTTCTAAATTATTAAGCCAGCACACTGTAAGCCAAGAATAGCTTAAAGATTGGAGCCCCTTTTCGAGAACTCCAGTTCCTTTTGGTATATTTTTATACCTTTTTAAACCCATATAGTGAAGGACTGAGTAGGTAGATTGGGTATTGTCAGATGTTGGCTAAAAGATAGTCGTTTCTCTTCGGGTACTACATAAACTTACCGACCAAGTTTCAACTATATCCGCCCGTAATTACTTGAAGAATCTTCTCTTACACAGACAGGCATGCAAGTAAAAACAACAATACTAATAAATTAATAAATAATAATAAACACGAAAAAGAGAGGCAGGCACATAACAACGGCGATATTTCAGCAAAGTTGGTTTTAGCGAAACAAAAGGCCAAATAGAAAACAAGATGTTCCAATAGTGTAATTAGCCTGTCTTCATCCTAATTATGTCCATACCTATTATAGAAATTCGTTAATTATGGTACAACATAATTATATTGACTTAATTATTTATAGATAACAAATATATGATAGGAGCGTAGATTGATCAATACGGCACCAAAATGTCGTCCAGAGCTAAAGTTGTCCGGTCTCTCTTACTACAGGATCTCTGACTTGATGGAGAGCAATAATAGAACACCCACCTCAGGAGATATTGCTTGGCACAGGAGGATCATGATTGATTTCACAGTCTCGTCCTATCGGGAAAACATAATTTCAACTCACCGGAGCTAAATTACAATTTCTGGACTTCTGGAGTTGGCTTGTCTTGTTAAACTCTTTTTTGGTTTGATATTGGAATAGTTTATCTTTGATTATGTGGTTCTCGATGGGATTAGGATTTTCGACTTACATGTATTATATAAGAACATAAGAACATAATATATATATTTGACTTGGGATTATATTTTTCTAGTGAGTAATTAAGAACATAAGAACATAAGAACATAAGAAAATGGGAGTCTGCAGAAAGCCGATTGGCCTAAGCAAGGCAGATCCCTGTCCCACACAACCCCAATTACAAAGCCCAATTATAGGCTCAACACTCTAATACCCTGAGGATCATCTTACCAAAACGGTTAGAGATTAACGCAGGATTACGGGGGTCTGCAGAGCGCTGATTGGCCCAACCCTGCTGATCCCCCTTCACACCCAACCCTTCTCGTCCATATGCTTATCCAATTTTATCTTAAAGCTCCCTATCGTTTTTAATCCCACTATAGCACTTGGTAGTCCATTCCACCCATCTACAACTCTGTTACCAAACCAATATTTGCCTATATCTTTTCTGAAACGAAATTTATCTAATTTGAAACCATTGGTACGAGTTCTTTCGCTATCACTGAGCTTTAGTACATTTGTCATGTCCCCTTTGTTAATCCCACTAACCCACTTGAACACCTCTATCATATCCCCTCTAACTCTGCGTCTCTCTAACGAATGTAAGCCTAATTTCTTCAACCTTTCTTTATACGGAAGATTTCTAATATTATGGATCATTTTTGTCATTCTACGTTGTACTCTCTCCAATGAATCTATGTCCATTCTGTAATAAGGACACCAACATTGAACAGCATAATCCATATGGGGTCTCACTAATGACAAGTAAAGTTTTAAGATAACATCAGCAGTTCTGTTACTCACACTCCTTGAGATGAACCCGAGAATCCTGTTTGCCTTGTTTCTTACGCTTATACACTGTTGTCTAGGCTTCAAATAATTGCTAACAAACACACCTAGATCTTTCTCACAATTCGAGTTTTCTAATTCCACATTAGCTAGTTTATATTTAACATTTGTATGCATCTTCCCTATCTTTAATACCTTGCATTTGTCAATGTTAAACATCATCTGCCAATTTACTGACCATTCGTGTAAGGTATCTAGATCCCTTTGGAGGCACTCTATATCTCTATCTGAATCAATTGTTCTCCCAATTGGAATAGGCTTTATGTTTAGAACTACAAACAAGAATTAAATCAGCTTTATATACACTGCGCTACTTACAGAATGTATAACTCGTCCAAAAATGACCATATATTCAAACAATTGAATTTTATGAAATGTTTTTAAACAATATCTCAGCTGCCCGAGCAAAACAATTTTCACAACCTATACTTCTCTTCACCAAGCAGTCCTTAGGAACTTGGAGTTAGCAGACATTAGGGACAACTCAACAGCTTGTGGCAAAGTGTTCCCAGCCCAAGTGCCTCAGGAAGAACTGGTGCTAAAAAAGAAGACAGAGAACCAAATGTGTGTTGATATTTTGTGAATTATGGGAGAATATGTGAATAGTCTTTTATATATATATGTATATATTTGTTTATTTATTATTTTGTCATATAAGCAGGTAGGCTCCGTGGAGCGGGTGACCCCAATATACTTCTATAGTCAAGTCAATTCGCCCTATGCCAGAAGTCTTCGCGCTAGACGTTACATTCACATACGCATTATCATTTAACTTGATTATCTATGTACATGTGTAACACCATTATTCCTGCATATTAATACTACCTATACTGTGTGTAATTGTAACGTGACTAATTATAATAAAGTTATGACTATAGACCATTCTCTATTTGATACGTCACTCAAATACGTTTATGTCTGCCCTATATCACAGAGCAATCATTTATATGCATCAACCTATCTCCTATGAATAAACTCAAGTGTGAAGTAATATTGTGTTCTTATTGTGTGAATGCTGCCTTGGGATAAATAATTGATGCAAGAATTACAAAGCTAGACGTGACCCTGTCGAGCATATTCCAATCTCAATATATCTTAATATAAGATTGTACGAGATCATAGTAAATCGAGTTGAAATACCAACCCGACATTTCATATATATATATACAGTATATATATATATATATATATATATATATATATATATATATCAGTAGTAGGTTGGCCGCTAGGGTACCGGATCTTGAGAATAAATAGTGAGAATAAATAGTGTCCGAACAGGTCAATATTTAACGAAAATGCCTTTTTCAGCAGTAAGGAATCACTCTTTAGAATTGGACCACAGATTTAATGAAAAAGATTTTAAGATATTGGCTAAATTCAGAAACAAGAACGATACTTTCATTGGGGAGAAATATTTATAGAAAAACTCAAACCGAACCTAAACTCAGTGCTCAGGTAGTTTATAGCTTGGGGCTAATAGGATCCCTTGCTATATAGAATGTCTATAGTCAGTTAATCTAGTTAGTTTTCCCGGAATAGTCGTAAGGTGCAGGTCGAATGGTTTGTTGCATGTTATTTTATATTACATGTTCAGGTTTACGAAGTTAGGATTATTTATTATTCTTGTAAATCTTGTTATTGTTTTCAATTATTAACTTATATTTTAGCAGTTTTAAGTAAAGTATTATGTAGAATTGTCACATTAAACTTGTTTAAATAGATCCATATATTAAATACAAAGTTTTAACAGATATCATGTTTGTTTTCTAGGATCGTTGGTGTTTCACCTGATGATGAACAGAGTTGTTCGAAATATTGTCAAAAGCCTAATTAATAAACAATGAAAATGGAGTTGATGTTTGCTCTCGTCATCTTATTTATTCTCTCTCTCTCTCTATATATACATATATATATATATATATATATATATATACCGGTATATATATATATATATATATATATATATATATATATATATATATATATGTTCTATATATATACAGTATATGGATGACAAAATAATAAATAAACAAATACATATAAATAAATATATAGATAAATATATAAAGGACTATTCACATATTCACCCATAATTCACAAAATGTCAACACACATTTGTTTCTATGTACACTGTAACATGTGAGTGTGCATAATAGGCCACATAATTGCTAGGAAAATGAGAAACCACTTAGAAACATTTAACTTAATCAATTCTTCTCAGCATGGATTCACACAGGGACGTTCTTGCCTTACTAATTTGCTTAGTTTTTTCTCAGAGGTATATGAAGTAGTAGATAATGACAAGGCATACGATATTATATATTTAGATTTCAGTAAAGCTTTCGACAGAGTCCCTCATGAGAGATTGATGAGAAAGGTTGAGGCACATGGAATAGGTGGGGCGTTGTTGGGATGGATTAGGTCATGGCTAATTGGTAGGAAACAGAGAGTCAGCATAAATGGTACCAAGTCAGAGTGGGGAGCAGTCAAAAGTGGTGTCCCCCAGGGATCGGTATTAGGTCCCCTGTTGTTTCTTATATACATAAATGACCTAGATTTAGGTATAACTAGTAGGATAAGTAAATTCGCAGACGATACTAAAATGGGGAGATCAATTGATTCAGATAGCGATATAGAGTGCCTCCAAAGGGATCTAGATACCTTACATGAATGGTCAGTAAATTGGCAGATGAAGTTTAACATTGACAAATGCAAGGTATTAAAGATAGGGAAGATGCAAACAAATGTTAAATATAAACTAGCTAATTTAGAATTAGAAAATTCAGACTGCGAGAAAGATCTAGGTGTGTTTGTTAGCAATGATTTGAAGCCTAGAAAACAGTGTATAGGCGTTCGTAATAAGGCAAACAGGATTCTCGGGTTCATCTCTAGGAGTGTGAGTAACAGAACTGCTGATGTTATCTTAAAACTTTACTTGTCATTAGTGAGACCCCATATGGATTATGCTGTCCAATTTTGGTGTCCTTATTACAGAATGGACATAGATTCATTGGAGAGAGTACAGCGTAGAATGACAAAAATGATCCATAATATTAGAAATCTTCCGTATGAAGAAAGGTTGAAGAAATTAGGTTTACATTCGTTAGAGAGACGCAGAGTTAGAGGGGATATGATAGAGGTGTTCAAGTGGGTTAGTGGGATTAACAATGGGGACATGACAAATGTACTAAAGCTCAGTGATAGCGAAAGAACTCGTACCAATGGTTTCAAATTTGATAAATTTCGTTTCAGAAAAGATATAGGCAAATATTGGTTTGGTAACAGAGTTGTAGATGGGTGGAATGGACTACCAAGTGCTATAGTGGGATCTAAAACTGTAGGGAGCTTTAAGATCAAATTGGATAAGCATATGGACGAGAATGGTTGGGTGTGAAGGGGGATCAGCAGGGTTGGGCCAATCAGCGCTCTGCAGATCCCCATAATCCTGCGTTAATCTCTAACCGTTTTGGTAAGATGATCCTCAGGGTATTAGAGTGTTGAGCCTATAATTGGGCTTTGTAATTGATTTGGGGTTGTGTGGGACAGGGATCTGCCTTGCTTAGGCCAATCGGCTTTCTGCAGACTCCCATTTTCTTATGTTCTTATGTTCTTATAGCTGTCACAAAACTGGTATTAATTATTAATGAGTATTTATTGAACAAAAGTTTGACAATTTTACTGAATTGGTCTTCTTTCGTGAACACATGTATCATATGGATCATGCGTATAAAAATCATGAACAAAATATTCAAATACATACGTAAAACGATCACTATGTATTATAATTACGATTATTATGCGAACCAGTTGTGTTACGTGTATGACGCTATTCCTAAATAACCCCCATCATTGTCGGTGGTCATTATTATAGTTCACCAGTATCTATAGACAGTTTATATGACACTCAACTCGTGTAGCTGCAATCACAGTTTTGTAATAATGTTTAAGGGGGGTCACCGGCTTTTTTTTGTATCTTTCTCTCCTTTTCTCTCTTTCCCTGGCTTGTATCCATTCGGCCCCATTCAGCCAACTGTTTTAAGATGTTTATCCCCATCCAGGTGTCAATTTCTTCCTGGCGAGCGACAGCGAGCCTGCATTGTATGGAGAAATCTGGCTTCGCCGGAGACATTTTCTGTCGAAAAATGTACAAATTTAGTTTGCTGTTAAAACAAAAAATATATATGCTGGCTCGCTACCGCTCGCCAGGAAAATATTGACACCTGGATGGGGGTAAACGTCTTAAAACAGTAGGCTGAATGAGGCCGAATGGATACAAGCCAAAGAGAGAGGGAGAGAAAGAGAAAAAAAGCGAGGTGGGCTTCCTTAAGTACTCATTGCAATTACAACAACTAGAAAAAACGTACTGATTGGCTAAAATAGTGCAAAACTACAGTAATTACCACTGATAATTATGTTTATGTTATAGGAATACTGGTCTATGTGTTATACTGGTCTATGTGTTATACATTGTTAACACGGTTTTACAGTGAATGTTGAGAACATAGGATTGCATTATACTGTAAATAGTCAGTGTTCATTAGTTAAAGTAAAGAAGGGTACACATTGACCCCATTAGTACGCGGACTCGATAAACAAAAAAAGTAAATATAGATGCATTCATAATATTATTTCTAAAATTGACTTTAACCATTGCACTTCCTTTCACTAAATATATGAAGCCAACTCTGTTCATTATTATAATATATGAAGCCAACTCTGTTCATTATTATAATATATGAAGCCAACTCTGTTCATTATTATAATTTATGAAGCCAACTCTGTTCATTATTATAATATATGAAGCCAACTCTGTTCATTATTATAATATATGAAGCCAACTCTGTTCATTATTATAATATATGAAGCCAACTATGTTCATTATTATAATATATGAAGCCAACTCTGTTCATTATTATAATATATGAAGCCAACTCTGTTCATTATTATAATATATGAAGCCAACTCTGTTCATTATTATAATATATGAAGCCAACTCTGTTCATTATTATAATATATGAAGCCAACTCTGTTCATTATTATAATTTTTAATATATTTCATGTACAAACGGATATTCTACGTATGAATTAGCAAGTCTACCCTTCACTATTAAATAAGTTACCTGTGAGTATAATTATTAATAGATGTGCCCTTAATATAACCAATTTAATAATTGTTAAATGTTTATAATCACCCCATGATCTCTGAACTCATCCAATTTGTTTATGTGTACGACAGTAATAAATGGACTGATGAAAATATAGTTTACTATTTTTTCCCAACCATTCAAATAGACATTCATTGTAAAACTTTAGTGTAAAATATACAACGAAACCTGTACCCATAATAACAGTACAATGAATGCTTTGGATAGTTGTTTTGAACATGCAGTGAACAGATTTGAGTGTGGAATATGGAACACACAGATTTGACTGTATTAAAACTGGTCCACATTATAAGAGCTTTCATCTGAGCATATTTGTAAAGGGTATTTCCCCCCACACTGTAGTATTGTATGCATATAATAGAATAGCAAAGAGGCAATCGCTCACAAGGATAATAATGGGAGAACTAATCACTCTCATCCTGTGATTACTCTCACCCTTCCTCCCTTCTCACCCTTTTAGCGTCAGGCGAAAGCGATAAGGATATTCAGTCTCATGCTAAAAATGATGACTATAATGCAAATAATAGTAGTGATGGTGCAACAGAAGATGGAAATGTCGCTAAAAAACAAAGGTAAATTAGGTATAAAGAAAAGAAGTAAATTGAGAGTATATTACACAAACTGTAGGAGTCTATGTAACAAAATGAACGAACTTAGAGCCCTTGTTAGCAAAGAAAATATAGACATAATAGCGCTAACTGAAACGTGGATTAATACAGAAACCAGGCATTTTTTAGCAGAATTTGATATACCAGGATATAGTTTGTTTAAATATGACCGAACAAGTAAGAGGGGTGGCGGTATAGCAGTGTTTGTCAGGAGTACATTAAAAAGCTGTATTAAATCAGGTATTAGACTAAATAACGATAATGAAAGTGTTTGGGTAGAGGTTAACGAAGGTAGTGAGACCATAGTTATTGGAGTTATGTATAGACCGCCAAATATGAGTAGAAATGACGGAACGTCATTATGGGAGGAAATTAAAATGGCATCAAGGTTTAGCAATGTGTGCATTATGGGGGATTTTAATTTTCCGAATATAGATTGGCAGCATCAAATAGGAGACTCTGATTCTGAGGAGTTTATAGAGGTAGTACAAGATAGTTTTTTATTTCAATTCATAGATACGCCGACTAGAGGTAATAATATTCTCGATTTAGTTTTCAGTAACAATGAACATATGGTAAATAATGTAGAGATAGGGGACCACCTAGGAAATAGTGACCACAATTCTGTGTATTTTAATATACAATGGAAAGGTAATACCAGAGAGAATACAACATTAATACCTGACTTTAGAAAAGCCAATTATGGTGGGTTAAGAAGAGCCCTATTAGCGGACCCTATGGTCAAAAAATTAAGTCGATCCAGGTGTCCAAATGAGTGTACCCCTTCTCAGGCACCTGTCATCTTAAGTCAGGAAGAGACGTCAACCTTGGTAGATACATACGATAATTTTATCAAGTCAGTATTCAATGCACAAAATAAATACATCCCCAAAAGAAAATTTAGATCAACACAGAACCAACCCAAATGGATGAATAATAGACTATTAGATCTTCTAGGACAAAAGAGAGGAATATATAGACAAATTAGAAAAGGCGAAATTCACCTACTTGCTTACTATCAGAATCTATCAAGACAGGTAAAAAAGGATATTAGGAAAGAAAAAAGAAATTATGAAATTAAGGTTGCCAATGACTCAAAAAATAATCCTAAAGCTTTTTACCAACTATATAAATCCAAGGTTAGAGATGTAATTGGTCCCCTTAAAACTTCGATAGGAGAAATGACAGAAAATGATTTAGAAATGTGCAGTACATTAAATGGTCAATTTCTTTCCGTTTTCACTAATGAAAATTTGGCACAGTTTCCAGAAGTCCGTAAGGTATATAGCGATAGTATAGAAAATAGGTTAAGTACGGTTACTATAAGTAGAAATGATGTGCTTAAGGAAATTGACAGACTGAAACCTCATAAATCGCCTGGTCCTGATGAGGTATATGCTAGAGTATTAAAAGAATGTAGGGATGAGTTAAGTTACCCATTAACATTTTTATTTAACAAGTCATTGGAGACAGGTATAGTTCCAGAAGCTTGGAAGCTTGCAAACGTAGTTCCGATCTTCAAAAAAGGTGACAAATCAATAGCATCCAATTACCGTCCCATTAGTCTTACATCAATCATAGGAAAGCTACTAGAGTCAATTATTGCTAGTAAAATTAGAAACCACTTAGATACATTTAATTTAATAAATTCTTCTCAGCATGGATTCACTCAGGGACGTTCTTGCCTTACTAATTTGCTTAGTTTTTTCTCAGAGGTATATGAAGCAGTAGATAATGACAAGTCATATGATATAATATATTTAGATTTCAGTAAAGCTTTCGACAGAGTCCCCCACGAGAGATTGATGAGAAAGGTTGAGGCGCATGGAATAGGTGGGGCGTTGTTGGGATGGATTAGGTCATGGCTAATTGGTAGGAAGCAGAGAGTCAGCATAAATGGTACGAAGTCAGAATGGGGAGCAGTCAAAAGTGGTGTCCCCCAGGGATCTGTATTAGGTCCTCTGTTGTTTGTTATATACATAAATGACCTTGATTTAGGTATAACTAGTAGGATAAGTAAATTTGCAGACGATACCAAGATGGGGAGAACAATTGATTCAGATAGAGATATAGAGTGCCTCCAAAGGGATCTAGATACCTTACACGAATGGTCAGTAAATTGGCAGATGAAGTTTAACATTGACAAATGCAAGGTATTAAAGATAGGGAAGATGCATACAAATGTTAAATATAAACTAGCTAATGTGGAATTAGAAAACTCGAATTGTGAGAAAGATCTAGGTGTGTTTGTTAGCAATGATTTGAAGCCTAGACAACAGTGTATAAGCGTTCGAAACAAGGCAAACAGGATTCTCGGGTTCATCTCAAGGAGTGTGAGTAACAGAACTGCTGATGTTATCTTAAAACTTTACTTGTCATTAGTGAGACCCCATATGGATTATGCTGTTCAATTTTGGTGTCCTTATTACAGAATGGACATAGATTCATTGGAGAGAGTACAACGTAGAATGACAAAAATGATCCATAATATTAGAAATCTTCCGTATAAAGAAAGGTTGAAGAAATTAGGCTTACATTCGTTAGAGAGACGCAGAGTTAGAGGGGATATGATAGAGGTGTTCAAGTGGGTTAGTGGGATTAACAAAGGGGACATGACAAATGTACTAAAGCTCAGTGATAGCGAAAGAACTCGTACCAATGGTTTCAAATTAGATAAATTTCGTTTCAGAAAAGATATAGGCAAATATTGGTTTGGTAACAGAGTTGTAGATGGGTGGAATGGACTACCAAGTGCTATAGTGGGATTAAAAACGATAGGGAGCTTTAAGATAAAATTGGATAAGCATATGGACGAGAAGGGTTGGGTGTGAAGGGGGATCAGCAGGGTTGGGCCAATCAGCGCTCTGCAGACCCCCGTAATCCTGCGTTAATCTCTAACCGTTTTGGTAAGATGATCCTCAGGGTATTAGAGTGTTGAGCCTATAATTGGGCTTTGTAATTGGGGTTGTGTGGGACAGGGATCTGCCTTGCTTAGGCCAATCGGCTTTCTGCAGACTCCCATTTTCTTATGTTCTTATGTTCTTATGTTCTTATAACTCTTGACAGGTTCCTTAAATAGAACTAATCATTCTCATCCTGTGATTACTCTCACCCTTCCTCCCATAACTCTTGACAGGTTCCTTAAATAGAACTTGCAAATTTCCGTGATTGAGTTATATGTTCAATAGGTGGCATTCTGAGAGTGAGGGTACGAGTCTTTGGGGTGAGACAGAGAAGCACAAAGGTGAAACAGCTCCAGAGATGGGGCTGCTTCAAGCCATGAGTAAGCAACCAAGCTCTAAGTGCTTCACATGTCTCACTCCCAAGACTGGAACAAGACCTCGCAGGCTTCACCGTGTTGAACAGTTGAACGGACAGGCTCTCAGCCTATGCCCGAGAGGGAGTAAGTTGGAATATAGAAAAAAAAAAAAAAACTTACATCCTATACAAGAACAACTTATCAGATTCCAATATTTACACACTGTTACTGCAATCAATATTTGTTCCTGTAATACAGTGTAATTCATATGCGTTCCTGCAACACTTAAATAAAGAATACATTGGCTGGTTATTATGGTTATATAATTCTCCCAATCCCTAAATATAGTCCTTACTGTGTTTGTGGTGACTACGGAATCGGTGGCAGTAACTAACATAACGAGAAGAATAAGAGACTCAACCAGAATATACCAGACACATCTGCCAACCTACTTATTTACATACCAAGAACCAACCTATTCACACCTATTCTCATGGTATTCATTTGGCACTCACATGGTACCCATCTAGTTACTTACAATGTTAACTGTTTTAACAATTCGGGTTTTTCTTCTTCAAGGTTCTTAAACCATCTTTGTGAAGTAAATTCAAACTGTTTTCAGAATTAATATATTGTTATTGAAAATGTATAGAAGGCTTTCAATCAGTCAGTTAGTCAGTAGCCAGCCCTTACTCTCACAAGGGCGGATCAGCAAGAGACACGAAAAAGGAAAAAGAGGTGACAGGCGAACACATAACAGTTCGCCCACAAAAATCAAGCACACAAGCATTCAGAAGCACCAATCACTCATCAGCCCCGAAATTAATGGCTTCACCTCAGATGTTATACTTCCGGACAAGGTCTCTTCACATCAACATCTGGGATAAATACCTTCCAGGTGTGTCATTTAAAAGGGTCCAGAAAACTTCCATTAATTTGTTATTTGTTTTGCTTCAACCACTCCCTTTTCACCCTTTGGCACTCATTCTGACACCATATCATACCATCTTCTCGGCTTTCAACGCTTTCTTCTTCCTTCCACTTCACTGACATAGATCCATTTAACTATTCATTCTTCAGGCATTCTTGTCATGTGACCATACCATATGAGAACACTTCTTCAACCCTTTGATCTACCGACTTCTTTAACTCCACATGCCTCCCTTATAAAATGCTTTCAAATTATTATTTTTACAAAGTTCCCAGTTTTAATAAACTGTAAAACAATCAAGGCTATAATAGAGGTAATGAAATTTAAACTAGACATATTGATAAAGATTTACCTTTAATTATATGATATACCTATCTGTTATTATATTAAATGAGTATATCACCACCCATATTTCATAAAAGGTTAATTAATTGTGGTAATTTTAATAACTTATTCCATCACGAACATTACCTTTTCCCCCGTGTTGTTATGCAGAGAAGAACATTTTGTGAGACTGATTTCATAGTGTAGCTTGTCATGCAATAGTTACTGTAATTCATTGATCAATTATATGTTTTGTAGAAAACTACTATATTTTCTCAATCGAAATATGTTTATTTCCATATTATACAATCACTGAATGGGACCAAATGTATGTGTGCTACTGTACATTAAATTATAACTTACACCAACGAGTTGACAGATGCCTCAGAGAATGACCAATTTGAAATAAACAAATACATATAAAAAATAGTTACAATTTGTTATTGGTTACGTATATTATATGGGCATTATATTGAGTTAATTGCTCAATAGGTGGCGTTCTGAAAGTGAGGGTCCGAGCCTGGGGAGTGAGACTGTGAAACCCAGAGGCGAAGCAGCATGAGAGATGGAGTTGGGTTCGAGTCGTGAATGGGTGCTTCCCATGTCTCACTCCCTAGACTGGAACAAGAGCTCACGGGCCTCACCGTGTTCAGCGGTAGAATGTAAAGGCTATCAGCCTATGCCCGAGAGGGAGTAGTTTGAATGTAGAAAAAAAAAACCCACATATTTCAATACAAATAGTTAGCATTCCTGCAGGGATATTTCATTCTTATTATGATCACAGGAAATGACATCACTTTCACACGGTAAACAATATATAAGCAATATCCCTATATGAGTTTTTAAGCTATAATAGTCAACATTTTGATGTATATTCGTATTATAAAAAAAATAGTACGCTGTTAAAAATACCTATCTATCTATCTATTTATATATACTGTATATATATACTGAATTATGTGCAAAGGTAAACAAAATAAGGTATGTACAATTAAATTGGGTATATTAGTAGTGATTTATCCTATTGATTATCTAACATACAGTATCTGTATATTTTTGCCTTTAATGTGATTATCGAATCCAATATATATATTTCATATAAAACACTTTATGTACCCTTTACATACCCTACATGAGCTAATGTTTTTACAATGTAATTTTCTGGATTAGTATGCCTTTATTCTTCTTATGCTGTCTATTATTTGACGATGGGTTTAACTGCCATATTCATCTTGAGCAGCTAATATTATTATAATTAGTAGTAGTAGAAGTAGCAGTATTACCTATATTTGTGTTTATTTAAACAGCGTGGAGTGTAAGAGATATTTGATCGTTGTGAGTTTTGTGTGTAAATTGCACTATGTCTGTAGAAGGAGGGAATTTACTAACACCATTCATTTTTCAAGACATAATATTATATAGTGTGGATTTATTACGGTCAATATTATGTGAGTAATGTTTTGCTTTATATTTCAGGTAAGGCAGTGTAGGCTATATGGAAGAAGAAGAAGAGAAACAGTGAGTAAGGTTTAGGGAGCCCACCTCGCTTTTTTTATCTTTCTCTCCCTCTCTCTTTGGCTTGTATCCATTCGGCCCCATTCAGCCTACAGCTTTAAGACGTTTACCCCCATCCAGGTGTAATTTTTTTCCTGGCGAGCGGAAGCGAGACAGCATATATATATATTTTTGTTTTGACAGCAAGCTAAATTTGTACATATTTCGATAGAAAAATGTCTCCGACGAAGCCGGATTTCTCCATACAATGCTGGCTTGCTATCGCTCGCCAGGAAGAAATCGACACCTGGATGGGGATAAACGTCTTAAAACAGTTGGCTGAATGGGGCCGAATGGATACAAACCAGGGAAAGAGCGAAAAGGAGAGAGAGATAAAAAAAAAAGCTGGTGACCCCCCTCAACCCTTTACAGTATACCAGGACGCAATATATCATTATACTCGTCAGACGATTGTATTCAGTTTAAGTAGGGTCTTTGGGAATAAGGCAGTCAATTGAGATAGCTATAACCACTTAGATTCCTCATTTCGTTTTCTTAGGGAAGGAACTCCAATAACCAAAGTGGTAAACTCTCTTAGTTATCCCTTTAGCTCCTAGATACCATGCATAAGCTGGATACAGTTACCTAATTAAAGTCACAGTCAAATATATAATGAACCCTGGTATAATTCAGGTTCAAATTAAAACAAATAAAAATAAAAATAAAAATTATTTATTTAGCTCACATAAAAATAATATATACATAGTAATGCACAATTTCGTAAGATGAGCTGAGCCTGCTAAAAGCTAATGCTTTCCAGCAGGCACCTAGATAAATAGACTAGTGCTGTACCGGTTTAGGAATTATGAGCATGTGATAGACAATTTTGATAAATGTCTAATGATTAATTTTAGTGGTATACTGCTACTACGGTTTTACTCATAATTACATATAATGATATTAATTTTAGTGTATAACGGTTTTACTCATAATTACATATAATAATATAAATTTTAGTGGTATACAACTACTACTACGGTTTTACTCATAATTACATATAATAACATTAATTATTTACAAAGTACATATCGATGTACATACTCGAATAGAATATCTATTGCAACTTATGAACATATATTTAGTGATGAAACGATTATGAACATTGTGAAATATAATATTGCTTTATGTTTCCCTTAAATGAGATTAAAGTTGCTACATTTTTTATGTGGACAGGGAGTAAATTCCAAATTTGGGAGCCCCTAAAATGACTGTACTGACTGAACATGAGGAACTTGTAAACAGTTAGTATGTCAGAGGTTAGAGTGCGTATTATTCCTTATGGTTTATTGTGTATTGCTATTTCTTTGTTGAACGTTTTGTAGATTAAAACAGATTTAAGATCTTCAATTGTGCGTAAAGTGGTTCACTGTGTTCGAGTCTTGAACTAAAGGTTAATATTCTCACTATCTTTTTATGTATGTATGGTCGTATATATGATACGTAGATTGAAGACCAGACGGTGGCATGATAGAGAACATGTGGATAAATTAAGTTAAAATATAACAGTCTTAATACATGAGGGGTTAACTTATTTCTAATTGTATAGATAATGCCGGACGAACGAGCTAATTTTAATCTGAGTGCAGCAATATGAGGCTTCCATCTAAGTATATGGTGAAATTATAATACCAAGAAATTTGCTTTCTGATACACGCTCTATAGTTTCACCATTGATTCTCAGAGCTTGCCATTCAAAGTTAATATTTTTCCGTTATAAGTACATGGAATATATTTTATTTATATTGACGGTTTATTACATATAAACCAGTCATTTAGTTTTTGAAGCTCTAAATTCATTTTTCTGATTAGTTCCTGGTAATTTGCGCCCGAGATATAAAAAGTTGTGTCGTCCGGAAAAAGTAATATTTTACCAATGTTTGATACATTACTAATATAATTTATATATAGGAGGAATAGAATAGGGCCTAAGATAGATCCCTGAGGAACACCTAAGTTACATGTTGAAAAATCAGAGTTATGTCCACAATGTGTTACATAATGCCATCTATCGAGGAGATAGTTTGTAAACCAGTCATATGCCATAATTATAAAGTTTCTTATACAATATTTCATGATCTACACAGTCAAATGCTCTGCTCAAATCTAAAAATATGGCCAAGGACAATTTAATGTTATCAAAGTTCTGCAAAACATTATTACAAAGATCCAAGACAGCCATCTATGTATTGCGACGACCTGTACGGAACCCATATTGGTTAGGACACAATATATCGTTAATTAGTAGGTAATTCAGAAGTCTACCGCAACCATTTTTTTCTAGTATTTTGCTCATGGCATTAAGTACCGACACAGGTCAATAGTTACTCACAACCTGTTTATCGTTGCTTTTAAAAATAGTAATTTAGCTATTTTGTGAATACTAGAAAATATGCCCTGTGACATTGAGAGATTACACATGAATGCAATAATAGATCTTAATATGTCTTATATTTTTGAAGCAATATTTTAAAGTAACTTGGTTTTATCATGTTTGTCTGGTATGCACTTAAAAATGTCTTCTGAGGTATAAGGCATCAAGGTAACATCTGTAAGAGTTATTTCACCCCTCCACAACAAAGAAACACTGTAGCACCAGTGACATAAAATAAAATAGGATTCCCGAAAGCAGCACTACAAGGGACTGGAGTTCTCGCAGAGAGGCTCCAGTTCTGACGTGATCCTTGACTTACAGTGTGCTGGCTTAATAATCCAATAGGGTTGATAGCCTCTAAAGTCCTATTTTAACTAAATATTAAAAGCAGCACTACCAATAGAGAAGCATTACCAAAGGACTAGACATCCTCACTCACACTATGGGAGTAGCTTCAGGCTAGAAGGCACCTCCAGCCCTCCCTCCCCACATTTACAGCTGCCCTTCTTCCACCCAACACCACTGCAGCTCAGGAATGCTTAACAGTCAAGATTTCCTAATCTTTAACCATCATCAGTAGGTCAGTATTCCCAACTGCCAAAGGAACACTTCTAAATATAACCCTAAAAACAAATGGTAGACAAATAGGGCCTCTTCCAGTGACATCTGAAGTGGCTTCACCTTAACCTCAAACCAGCAGCACATACAGTGTGTAGGAACAGTCAAGGGACAAATGAAGTGTCTGGTAGCAGATTGACACACAAACTACATACCAGCAGAGCAACACATGAAATGTGCAAGAACAACAAAGTGGCACCAAAAGTGTGTATAAGTAGCTAAAGAACACATGCAATAATCAACATTGTCACCCTGAACCTGTCGCCTGCTGTGCCACTCATTGATTAACAATAGGAATTAGACTGTGCCATAGAAAGATTTATGGATGATAACCTGAGCCCCAGACCATTCACACCCTTTTCTACAAAAAACACCTGGCCAGATACTTCACCCCCATCTTCACTGGAAATACCAAGGTTCGGATCATCACCTCCATGTCAGAAGAGACTCTATAGTGTCGTGGGAGTTTTATTATGAGACCAGTGATGGGACATACTCACCTATCATCTACAAGAAACTAATCTGTCCAATGTTCAGAATAAAACAATCTACCTAAGCAGAATACTGTTTGACATATATTAAATTGTTTTTTAATGAGTTTAATTTATGCATAATGTATACTGTAATTACATAAAGATTGTTAAGACACAAGGCCATAACTAATATAGGCTCAGCAATAGAAGTTAACTGCGTGAGAGAGAGAGAGAGAGAGAGAGAGAGAGAGAGAGAGAGAGAGAGAGAGAGAGAGAGAGAGAGAGAGAGAGAGAGAGGACAGATAGAGAGAGAGAGCTCATTCTCACAGAGTAAGTATTATATTCACCGGAGTGATTCTTTGGCTCATGTAAAACTGTCATATGAATTGAAGCACACCAGAGAGAGAGGAAGAGAGAGATGCTTCCTTTGTCTTATAATCTGACTAATGGAAAGGTTTTTCTCTTGTCGGGATATTTCTTCGTTAGTTTCCAGTCATACCGCCTACATTTGTATCTTGGCAATAATATGATACAAAGACATAGTACTGTCTTATTTATCCATTTGTTAATGATAAATGAGCGTCTAAGGGGGCAAAGTGTCCGCCAAGTTTTAATAAATCCAGTACCGTATGAGTGAGACCAATCCTATCCTAACCTTTATAAGGGGAGATTTACACTTGAGTTTTTTCTGGACCACCTCCTCCCTCATGTTTAGCCCCATTAGTTTTGAAATTATCAGAAGTTTTCCTCATTAGTTTGGCAATTTTAAGATCTTTCACCCCTTTGCTGTCCATGTAGACTTGTTTATATTAGGAGTCGATTTCTTACTGGCGAGCGATAGAGAGCCTGTAATTTAGGAGGAATCGGCCTATATTCGGTATATACATTTTTCTAACAAACAAATGTACACATTTATCTCGAAGGGGGATCTTGGGGGTATTTTAAAATCCTTGATGTAGGTCTAGGGAGCAAATTTTTCGGGAGAAAAATGTCCCGGCTGAAAGCCGGTTCCTCTTAAATTACAGCCTCGCTATCGCTCGCCAGGATAAAATCGGCACCTAAATGGCACGAAAGGTCTTAAAATTGATAGAAATGGGTTGAAAGTTCTTAAAATCATCAAAATAATTGGGCGAACATCTTAAAATTAGAAAAACAATGGGGCTAAACATGAGGGAAAAAGGAGTCAAGAAAAAAATCCCTCATGTGGAAATCTCCCTTTATGTAACTAATGTACCCTGTCCCAACCTAGCGTAAATAAATATAGCATAAATTTACCAAACTAAATGAGATCTATCCAATGCTAACCATAATGTAACTAATGTACCCTACCCCAACCTAGCGTAAGATAACATATCATAACTTGATCAAACACAGTGAAATATATCCTATCCTAACCTATGTAAACTAACGTACCCTTTCCCAACCTAACGTTTTTAAGAGGGTTAACCTGCTTTTTTGTTTATCTTCTTTTCTCTCTTTCTCTGGCTTGTATATATTCGGCCCCATTCAGCCAACTGTTTTAAGACGTTTATCCCCATCCAGGTGTCGATTTATTTCTGGCGAGCGATAGCGAGCCAGCATTGTATGGAGAAATCTGGCTTCGCCGGAGACATTTTTCTATCGAAAAATGTACAAATTTATCCTGCTGTCAAAAACATTATAAAAAATATGCTTGCTCGATACCACTCGCCAAGAATAAATCGACACCTGAATGGGGATAACCGTCTCAAAACAGTAGGCTGAATGGGGCCGAATGGATACCAGCGATAATTTGAAGAAGAGTCGAGATGAAAAGAAGTGCACAACTTGTCTTTTTAATTGTAATCAAGATATCGCTATAATCTCCGTCAGGTAAGTATTGTTTCACACTCTTGTATCATAACAAACACAAGAACCTTTATCATAAATGTGCAATGGCCAACATTGTTGCGGCAGCATTCCTGGACTATTTTGCACTGGTATCGGAAACTAGATGCAGATGACAACATTTGTATACAAAACCTGGCTTATGAGATACCAGACCATGTGTAATGATATTAACAATAAATATAATAATAAGGAAAAAATCATTATAATAATACTAATAATAATAATAATAATAATAATAATAATAATAATAATAATCATCATCATCATCATCTCAGGTCATCAATTAAGCGCCAGTTATCTTTCACTTCTAGGAGATTCAATAGCGCTAGGAACTCTTATGTAATGGCCGAGACCATTACCCATCTCCCTTGCCCAAGGGGAGAAAGTAACCGCAGGCAATATCTTAGAAAAAGCTTTTGCTAACCTGAGTGGGTATTGAACCCTAGTCTGTTGGGTAGCAGGTAGTGACGTTATCAACTGATCTAGCCGGACGGCTAGTTATGGGAAAAGGCCGTGTGTTTAATACCGCCATTATCATCTCTACACCTGTCACTCAATCAGCGCAGGATTTATTTATTAATATTACTGCTGAGGAATTGTTCTTGGTTACGAAAAGACTTGGGATCAAAGCTGTAAATAAGATTAATCCCCTAACCTTAAATGACCCATCCTACCGAGGTTGAATGCTCTTGTCTGAAAGTAGCTAGATGATTACAGAACTGGCGTCATTTCATTAAAAAAATATAATAGATAAATATATATAAAGTAATGCAAATAAATATTTAATAGGTGCGTTCACAGATGCAGGCATTGTGATAAATGGCTTAAGATTAAGCACATTTGCTTACGGATCCCATTCAAAAGCCTATATTAGCCAACGAGGGCTCCAATATCGACAAGTAGTAACCATAATGAGTGTGACATTGATGGAACCTGTCAATAATTAGACTGGTCACAATGACCCAAATCTTTCCACGAGTCAAACCAATCAGACAACAAATGTTGGATGTGTGGCTACGGTGTTAGTTCACAAACTAACTATTAATAATATTTAATAATATGGTCATTTGGAGTAAGGGGTCGGGCGCAAGTTGGACTAGATAATAGTCCATCAGGCGCCTGGCCCGGGGAGACGATTAATATGAAGGGTGCGCCTGGAAGTGTGGTGGGAGGGCTTGTGGCTTTGGCTCCGCTGCATGTCTGCCTGCCGAGATCGGAACCTCTCCGGGTGGTCGGGGGCCGGGGGGAGTGCTGGAGCGACCTTGGTGACCCTGGTCTCTGGGTCTTCTCCTGGGTGACCTGGATGTGTGTGAGTTTGTGCTTTTTATCTGTGTTTATTTGTTGTTTTATGTTGTTTTTGTGTTTTCCCTGTTCTTGCTCTGTCTTGAGTCGGCTACCCCCAAAATGGGGATTGGGCCTGAGCATATAGATAGATAGATAGATAGAATAATATGGAGAATGATAATAATGAAAATGACACGACACAAAATTATATGTTGTTTATAATATACATTCGTTTTATATTAATGTCATTTTTTCGTTTATATATATTTAACATGGAGATTGAGAAAACAAACTTGACTATATTCTAGATTAAGGTGGACTTGACCAAATTAAAGTTTAGTAAAATCCATCAATTTAACGGTAAAACATTTAAATTATTTGCTAGACTCCAAATAGACACCCTTTAATCGAAATACAATCGTCCAATGATAGCCAGAGTAAGATGAAATAATGTGTCACGGTATACTACAAAGTACAAAGGAGTACAAAGGAGTACAAAGGAAATCAAGCAACAAAAGATCTAGTGACCCTTCTAGGCTGCTTGTCCTCCAAAACACTGAGGATCAAGTGTCCAAACAGTGGTTTAGAGTGGGTAAGGGAACATTGGAAAGGGAACTACTACCCTGACACTAACGTGGCAGGACTAGGAAGTTAGTAGGGGACATATGGGTTAGTAACTGAGGGGAGGATAAAATAAAGTTGTTCATTTACAAACGCAGTCAGTCGCGGGTTTGATGCGAGATATTTGTCTATGCGGAATTTAAATGAATCAACGGTGCTGCAGTCTATAACGTCTCGGGGAAGCCCATTCCACAAGTTGACAACTCGATTGAAGAAGAAATTCTTAGATTCGTGCGAGTTAAAAGATTTACCAATAATTTTGCAACCGTTTCCCCGCGTGTAATTAGATTGGTCGATAGTGAAGTACTTACTACAGTTCATATTGTCGATGCCTTTGATGATTTTGAACACTTGAATTAAGTCACCTCTTAATCTGCGCTGGGTTAAAGGAAATAGATTTAATTCTCTAAGACGCTCTTCGTATGGTTTGTTCTTTAGGCTAGGTATCATTTTGGTAACTCTACGTGAACTCGTTCTAGCTTGTTTATGTCTTTTTGGTAATAAGGGCGCCAGCATTGAACGCAGTATTCCAGAAGAGGGCGGACTAAGGAATTGTAAAGGGTTAGGATAACTTCTTTGGATTTATGCTCAAATGATCTGCCTATAAAGCCAATTATTTTGTTTGCCTTCTTAACAACTTCTGAACATTGTTGACTCGGTTTTAGGTTACTCGATATTGTTACTCCCAGATCGGTTTCTCCGTTTACATTCTTAAGCTGAGTGCTATTCATCGAATAGTTTGCTTTCTCATTTAGGTATCCGAGATGTAGTACTTTACATTTATCCACATTGAAACTCATTTGCCAAATTTGGGCCCAATGTGACAATTTATCTAGATTGTGTTGCATATCGTCAACTTAATCTTTTGAGAGTACGCTATTTGCAATTTTTGTATCGTCATCAAATTTTGAGATTGTACAGGTGAGACCCTCATCTATGTCGTTGATGTAAATTAGAAAGAGAATTGGTCCTAGTACCGATCCCTGGGGTACCCCGCTACTTACATTGGTCCTTTTAGATGCCTTACCCTTTATGACTACTCTTTGCTTTCTGTCGCTGAGCCAATTTTCTATCCATTTCAACACACCGTCTTGTATTCCATGCGCTTTTAGTTTTAGCAGTAAACGTTTGTGGGGAACTTTGTCAAAGGCCTTTTGAAAATCAAGGTATATAATATCTACAGCTTTACTCTCATCGTAGAGGTTGAGGATATCGTGGAAGAAGTCTAAGAGGTTTGTTAAACAGGAACGTTTTTTACGAAAGCCGTGTTGAGTATCTTTAAGTATGTTATTTTCCTCTAAGTGATTTATGAGTCTGTCTCTTATGACCGTTTCTAGCATTTTACATACAACTGAGGTTAAGCTAATTGGACGATAGTTACTGGGTAGGGATTTGCTGCCTTTTTTTTATATCGGTGTTACGTTGGCTATCTTCCACTGATCAGGCATAGTTCCAGACTGCAAGGATTTATTGAATAGTAATGTCAGTGGTTTGGAGAGCTCATCCTTAGCTTCCTTTAGAACTCTAGGCGAGATTGTATCAGGTCCAGGCGTTTTATTTACCTTGAGTTTATCTAAACAATTCAATACTTCTCTCTCTGTAACGGTGATAGTGCTTAGAACATCTGAATTATCAATCTGAATCGGCGATGGAGTAGGGATATCACTGAGGTCTTCTGTTGTAAAAACTGATGCAAAGAAGGTATTGAGGGCATTACTCATTTGTACTTCGTCTTTGGTGTATTCTCCATTTTCATCGACTAATGGTCCAACAGTTGAAGTAACCACTTTTTTCTTTCTGGTATAACTATAGAATTCTTTCGGGTTTGTTTTACTTTGATTCGCAATATGTAACTCTAGGGTCTTTTTACTTTGCTTAATTAACTTTTTGGCTTTGCGTCGTAGCTCTACAAATTTCACCCGTTCTTCGTCATTTTGTGAGGATTTTAATCTATCATTAGCAAATTTTTTAGCAAGCAGGCAGTTTGAAATATCTTTATTCCACCATTATTATTATGGCCTGGATGCCGTATTTTCGATGGTATGCAGTCTTGCACTGCTTTTAGGTAAGTGGTTTCGAATAACTTCCAAGATGTATTTATGTCGTTATTGTTAATTAAAAAGCTCCAGTCAGTTTCTTTAAACATAGCTCTAAGTTTATGAAAGTTTGCTTTCTTGAAATTAGGGACTTTTTCGATGCTACTATTTGGTTCGTTACTAGTAAAGTTTAAAGTGAAAGTTATCGTACGATGGTCGCTGTTACTGAATTCATCACCAACATTCAAATTCTCTATTAATTCTTCTTTTGTTGCAAGTACAATGTCAAGAACGTTATTACCACGGGTCGGTGTTCGAACAAATTGATAAAGCGAACTCTCTTGCAAGTTCGTACAAGACATGTCCGGAGTGTGAAGTAAGAGTATCGCCCCACTTGGTCACAGGTAAATTAAAGTCGCCAAAAAATACGGTATCTTGTGAGTTACTTACATCTGCAATTTGTTCATAAATTTCTCGGTCAGTTTGCACTGATTGAGCTGGAGGTCTGTATATTAATGCAAGTATTATTTTTGCACCTTTATTATTCTTAATTAGCACAAAAGATGTGTCGACGTTCACAATTTGAGGTTTTGACAAGAGGGTCGGGTTAAGACTTTCTTTGATATCAAATAAAACGCCACCTCCATTTTTATTTATTCGGCTTTTCTCAAACATTACATAACCGGGAAGTGAATACTCTGCTAAAAAGTCTCTATCTACTGTATTGAGCCAAGATTCTGTTATACCAATCACATCATAATTTTCAGTAAACACTAGTTCCTCTAAATCTGAAAATTTATTGCGTATGCTACGAGCGTTTGCATAGAAAACCTTTAAAGTTGCGGTTTTAGAACTCACAGAACGTTCTTTAAGCAAATTTTTGGTTCTGATCGGATCTACATTTACATTCATGGCTGACATCGGTCCTCGGTCGTTATCCCTGGGTTTTGAATTTGGGTCGTGTTGGTGGAGCTTTATCCAAATTCGTGGTTCTTGACAGATTAGCATTTAATTCCTTCGCAGGTTGCCGCCCTCGCTGTCTTCGGTCCTCCTTCCTGGTTGTCCTGTGCTGAGTCGATTTCTTCTCCGAAAATCCTTCACCGCATCGTTGAGAAGACGCCCAAAACGTGCTGCTCCCACCTGGTTCAGATGAACTCCATCGTCCGAAAACAAATAGTCATCGTAGTAGAAATTGTTCCAGGTGTCGACGAATCCCACGTTTTCCTTCCTGCAGAGGTTTGCTAGACAACGATTTGTGCTGGTGGCTATGTTGTAAAATCGGCTCTCTACACCAAGCCGGGAGACGATTCCTGAGACGATGATCCTTGATGACTTCTCCTTAAACGACTTGATCAGCTGCTGGTACTTTAAAAGCAAATCTTCCGACCGGGTTCGCTGTACATCGTTGGATCCAACGTGGATGACGTACATTGTATTAGCAGGGGCCAGCTTAGATACTTCGTCAACTGCAGCAACTACGTCGTCCACACCACCACCAGGGATACAAAAACGCTTCCTGGTCTTAGGTGCTCTGGCGCAAAACTCTGTGAGCTGACCACGTATCATCGAGTCTCCCACGAGCCGGACTTCTTCTATTTCTGCTTCGTCATCTGAGTCTGCGAGTATCTGGAAGCGGTTTTGACACTAGGTAATCGGTATGGGTTTCCTGGTCTTGGGGCAAACGTTGTTCCTCACGACACGGAAGTTGTCTTGAGGGGGAAGAGAGTTACTATTTGTTTCTTGAGTATCGGAACCATCAGATGAAATGGCTACTGCAGGCGTCGAATTGTTGGCAGTTGACGTTGGGGCGTTGGTGGCTGCTGGAGTTGCGGTGACAATTGAAGTTTGTGGTACTCCAACGTTGAGTGTTACAAACTCTTGGAGTGATTCCAGCTTCATGGTGAGGACGTTGATCTTGTTGTAGGCTTCATCTAATTTCACTGTCAAATTCTCTTGTTGCTGGCAGAGACGGCAGACTTGAAGATCGAGAGTAACAAACATGGACTCACCAAACCTACCGGCGCAGTTCGTACAAGTGCGAGGCATGGTAACAGTCAGTTTCTTCAGATCACTTCACTCACTTTAAAACACTTAACTCACTTTAAAACACAACTCACTTTAAAACACTTCACTCACTTTAGAAACACTTCAATCACTTCAACCGAAAACAAATATGTTGAAATACACAACAATAGGTTATCAGGGGTGATAGCCTAACCGAAAACAAAAAAATTGAGATACGCAGAATTAGGCTTCCAGGGGCGATAGCCTAACCAAAAGTTTTTAAAAAATTGAAATACGCACCAATAGGCTACCAGCGTTGAATAGCCTAACCAAAAATAATAAAATTGAAATACGCAGAAATAGGCTACCAGGTGTGATAACCTAACCTTAAATAAATATATATATATAACAGAATATGTAACTAAATATACAATTCACCAAATAGAGATTATATAAAAATAAAGTGTGACCGCACACAAGGGGTTAATATACTGTATCAACAGATGGCTCTGGTGTCACTGTAGCCTAGTAAAGCAGTAGCCTACTCTTTTTAGATAAAAAAAAAAAAAAAAAAAAAAAAAATGTATCAGTCAAAGGTTACTACAAGATCGTGCAAGCAACAACTAAAATTACAGATATATATAGCTACAGTAGGATACTAAATACAATATCGACTAGAGTTAATAAGAACAACAGATTGGCTGGCTATAGGCTAGGCTAGGTTTGGATTAGGTTAAAAGCTTGGCAGGTTGGGTTAGGCTAGGTTAGTTTGTACAAATACCACCCTTAGCTTAAAGTAAAATCACTCTGAGAAGAAAAAGTCAAGAATATATCTAGGGGGAAAAGATAAATGAATGCACTTAAATTTACTACAAAATTGGCTGGAATTTAATATGTATAATCCCCCCCAAAAAAAGTTTGTTTACAAAATGGCGTCGGCGTTCGTTCCTGTAGGCAGATTGGTTAGTACACAATATTGTTTATTAGCAAATTAATATGCAAAGCTTTACTTACATACAAGGCAGTTAAATTGATACTTACTACAGTAGGTAATGGGTAAAATTAGGGGCTACGATTTTATATCAAATAAGAGAGAGCGTTTGTTTACAAACAAAACAAAACAAAACAACAGATGGCGCTAGTGGCGCCCTGTCCGAGCAGGAGTCTTGTGATAAACACAAAGTTTATCAGTCAATACACAGCGAAATATCGTGCAGTGTTACTTACTAAGCTACAGGATGGTTAAACGTGCTCTTAACCACCTTTCATGCACAAGAATGAAGAGGATGAGTAGTTAATACTCAAATTATGATCGATATCGTGAGAGCGTTGACTGAGCGTCTGCAACGTCTGGCGGTAGCGAGGTGGAGTCCGGAAGGGTTGGGAAGATGAAAGAATGTGTCACGGTATACTGGAAAGGTTAGAAAGATGAAAGAATGTGTCACGGTATACTGGAAGCGTTGGGAAGATGAAAGAATGTGTCACGGTATACTGGAAGGGTTAGGAAGATGAAAGAATGTGTCACGGTATACTGGAAGGGTTAGGAAGATGAAATAATGTGTCACGGTATACTGGAAGGGTTAGGAAGATGAAAGAATGTGTCACGGTATACTGGAAGGGTTAGGAAGATGAAAGAATGTGTCACGTATACTGGAAGGGTTAGGAAGATGAAAGAATGTGTCACGGTATACTGGAAGGGTTGGGAAGATGAATGAATGTGTCACGGTATAGGGAAGGGTTAGGAAGATGAAAGAATGTGTCACGGTATACTGGAAGGTTAGGAAGATGAAAGAATGTGTCACGGTATACTGGAAGGGTTAGGAAGATGAAGAATGTGTCACGGTATACTGGAAGGGTTAGGAAGATGAAAGAATGTGTCACGGTATACTGGAATTGTTGGGTAGATGAATGAATGTGTCACGGTATACTGGAAGGGTTAGGAAGATGAAAGAATGTGTCACGGTATACTGGAAGGGTTAGGAAGATGAAAGAATGTGTCACGGTATACTGGAAGGGTTAGGAAGATGAAAGAATGTGTCACGGTATACTGGAAGGGTTAGGAAGATGAAAGAATGTGTCACGGTATACTGGAAGGGTTAGGAAGATGAAAGAATGTGTCACGGTATACTGGAAGGGTTAGGAAGATGAAAGAATGTGTCACGGTATACTGGAAGGGTTGGGAAGATGAATGAATGTGTCACGGTATACTGGAAGGGTTAGGAAGATGAAAGAATGTGTCACGGTATACTGGAAGGGTTAGGAAGATGAAAGAATGTGTCACGGTATACTGGCATGGAAGATGAAAGAATGTGTCACGGTATACTGGAAGGGTTGGGAAGATGAATGAATGTGTCACGGTATACTGGAAGGGTTAGGAAGATGAATGAATGTGTCACGGTATACTGGAAGGGTTAGGAAGATGAAATAATGTGTCACGGTATACTGGAAGGGTTAGGAAGATGCAACTGGTTTGCATGTATACTTATATCAATAAACCAAACCAATATTACTCATTTATCATCGGTATACTGAAAGGGTTAAGAAAATGCAACTGATTTGCATGTATGCTTATATGAATAAATCAAACGAAACTTACTAATTTATGTGTACGGTTATAATTTAAGTCAAGCAAAATATATTGTACCATATACAATAGGTTAAGGTGGAGGGAGTATTTTATTGTTTATCTATATTTTGTTATTAATATTTTTGTTTTTGTTTGCTCACTAGACCTCTATCAACAAGACCCCCTTCGAGATATATTTGTACATTTATCGGCAGAAACATTTCCCAGCCGAAGACCGGTTCCTACTTAGTTACAGGAATTACTCTCGCTCGCCTGGATAAAGGTTGACACCTAAATAGCACGAAAGGTCTTGATAGTAGTGACAAAGAAATGGAGCGAAAGGTCTTAAAGTCGCCAACATAATTGGGCAAGCGTCTTAAAATTTCATAACTAATGAGGCTAAACACAAGGGGGAAGGGGGTCCAGAAAAAGCAAAGGCCTCTCATTAAGCTCTTGTAATATATTCAGCACTGATATGCGATAATATATTAATGTACGTTCTCATACTAATTGGACAGACACACACACACGCATAGACACACATACTGGTGTAAACACACTCATACATGCTCACACACACAATAGTCTCACACACAATATACATTATACATACACGCACAATATGTACATATGCAACACGTACACTCTCTCTCTCTCTTTACATGAGTATATACTGTATATATATATATATATATAATATATATATAATATATATATATATATATATATATATATATATATATATATATATATACCCTTCCCACCATACTCTCCACCTCACTCCCCCCCCCCCCCCCCCCCCACACATACACACACAATTTCCCAACCTTTCCACAGTGTACATTACATTGCAATTATTTAAACATCGATGGTAACATTACCACTGACAATGTTTATAGTAAGCCATTTGCATGCATTTCAATATTTTCCCACCCGACCCGTGGCTTGGCTGGGTCCACATATATATATTTTGTTATGTTAGTCCCGTATTGTGTTGCTTATGGAAAACAAAATGGTTACTATAATATTTAAGCCAGTACTCGCAATAGTAAAACATATATTACGGTATAGATATGGCTTGTCCAATATAATTATTTCATCGGTGTATGTCTAATTGATTTCACATGACGAAATATTCCCAAATTAATTTTGTTAAACATGACGGAAATAAAAATCCCTTTAAATTGTTTCACCTGACGGTAATATTAAACTTTTCAAGATACGAGGACGCAATTATTCGCTTTTGTCTAGCTATAACTAGATGATTTTACTCAGATTAGGACGGGATTGTGGGAGTCAGAGTAATGATCGAGTCACTGTTTATACCATTGAATTCCTAGAGGGCCTTCCCAAACTGCATACCATCGGCTACTGATAGCCATAATAAAATGTTAAAGCGCGTCAATTTTTCAGAGTGTGAACCAAATATGTAGTAATAATATGTTAGCTATATGAAACTGAGAGATACCAGGGTTTTCTAATAACTTAACCCCTTGAAGATTATGCTGCGTTTTGACAGTGTAATCTGGCTATTTTCAAACAATTTCATACAGCTTAGGAAGGATTTGTAGGAGTTAAAATTGTAAAGACGGTCGTAATTTACTCTCTAACTTCCATATAGTCGTTGTAATTTGAATACAATCGTCTAATAATAGCCAGAATACCGACAGGAGTTGCGTCTTTGTATTTTGAAAGGGTTAATAATACTCAGTTCCTTATATTTTATCAATCCCGTTAGCAAATGCATACAACATACAATATTACTACAGTATAACATTGCGTCTTATTATTACTACCAGCAACATTATTATTATTTCATTATTAGCAGCAGTAGTCGTAGTAGCTGTAGTTGTATCATTATTAGGGGTTCGAGCCCTGCGGGGAACCTCTATTGTAATAATTAAATCTTCTTATTCTTCCAAATAATTTTTCCACGCCGGTTTTTACGCATTAACTCCAGAACCGCTTTTTGGATCGGGACCGAACTTTCACACAAGGTGCGTTTTTGTATTGGGCAACTTTTAATATGCTATAAGGAGAACAATAGATTCAGATAGCGACATAGAGTGCCTCCAAAGGGATCTAGATACCTTACACGAATGGTCAGTATATTGGCAGATGAATTTTAACATTGACAAGTGCAAGTTATTAAAGATAGGGAAGACGAATACTAATGCAAAATATAAACTAGCTATTACGGAATTAGAAAACTCAGACTGCGAGAAAGATTTGGGTGTGTTTGTTAGCAACGATTTGAAGCCTAGAAAACAGTGTATAAGCGTTCGTAACAAGGCAAACAGAATTCTAGGGTTCATCTCAAGGAGTGTGAGTAACAGAACTGCCGATGTTATCTTGAAACTTTACTTGTAATTAGTGAGACCTCACATGGATTATGCTGTCCAATTTTGGTGTCCTTATTACAGAATGGACATAGATTCGTTGGAGAGAGTACAGCGAAGAATGACAAAAATTATTCATAATATTAGAAATCTACCATATGACGAAAGGTTGAACAAATTAGGCTTACATTCGTTAGAAAGACGCAGAGTTAGAGGGGATATGATAGAAGTGTTCAAGTGGGTTAGTGGGATAAATAAAGGAGACATGAAAAATGTACTGAAGCTCAGTGATAGCGAAAGAACTCTAACAAATTGTTTCAAATTAGATCAATTTCGTTTCAGAAAAGATATAGGCAAATATTGGTTTGGTAACAGAGTTGTAGATGGGTGGAATAGGCTACCAAGTGATATAGTGGGATCATGAACAATAGGGAGCTTTAAGATAAAATTAGATAGGAATATGGACGAGATGGGTTGGGTGTGAGGGGGATCTGACGGGTGTGGGCCAATCGGCGCTCAGCAGACCCCCGTAATCTTGTGTTAATCTCTGACCGTTTTGGTGGGGTCAGTACTCAAGGTATTAGTGAGTTGGGCCTAAAATTGGGCCTTGTAATTGGGGTTAGGTGTGACAGGGATCTGCCTTGTGTGGGCCGATCGGCTTTTTGCAGACTCCCGTTTTCTTAAGTTCTAAACATTCGAAATGGTAGCCAAACTGGTCCATGGCAGCCGATTTCCCGAAAAATTTAAAACCTAAATACCGTCTCTCCCACTCATAGGAAATTATTGGGCTTTGGCATATGGACTCCACTGCTAATGCTACGCAAATATTATGGAAAAGGTTTTGCTTTGCATGTGGGGGGTTTTTCCGGCAATCTTGATAAAACCTTGAAAACACTTAAAAAGCTACATCTTGAAAACTACGCGGATGATCAAAGCCATGTTTGCGTAGTTGGGTGAGGCTCACAACTCCGAACGTCCATACCAATCACGAAAAATAGAGGCCTAGGCCTAGGCTAGGTACGAATTTAGCAGTTCGACTGTTGATAGTTCATTAATTGATTGCCTTTATTAAGTAAGAGCTATATACATCATGGCATGTGCAGAACATTGGTAAATGCCGCTTCCCGATTTTTTTTTTTTTTTTTTAGCAGCTCAAGCCAAGGTGGGAGGAAATAAAACAAAGAGATGACAAGAGGGATTAATTAAGTAAGAGCTATATACATCATATGTGCAGAACATTGGTAAATACCGCTTCCCGTTTTTTTTTTTTTTTTTTTTAGCAGTATTCTCATACAACATTACTACTGTCATCCTTAACTCGCCTAGCTAAATTGAAAATCTCATTGGGATTTTCTGTGTTACTTGCTCTATGACCAGGTCCTGTATGATTTGCTTTGCCTTGTAGGTCTTTTTTTTTATCAATTTGCTTAGCCACCAGATATTCCTCTCTGCTGCATCCTTTCTTCCATGCTTTTAAAAATCTTGTTCACCTTTCACCCTCACTGCCGTTCGTTCGTGAGTCCTCATTCATCTTCATTATCACACAAAGACTTTCATGACTTGGATTGTGCCATGTCCTGGCATGAAACCAAACTGCATATCGTCAACATCATACCTTCAATGACTCTCACAGACCTTCATGACTTGGTCAAGTATTTTCAGGCCCTTATAATTTCCCCTATCCAATGAGTCCCCTTTGCCCTTATACAGTATATAATGTACTTTTGTGCCATTCATCAGGAATTACTTCCTCTCTAATCATGAAGTTAATTAGCTCAGTGACCATCTCCCATCAAACCTCCAGTCGCCAGCCCCGAAGCCCTCCAACTGCTTCAGGGAGCATAATATTAGGGGGGAATTCTTACATAAAGTACCCGGTATTACAATATCTAGATTACTGAAGTAAACAATGTATGCTCAAAACATAAAATATAGTACAGTACGGTATAGTATTTAGTATTGCTCAAGTAATCTCCTTACCTTATTATACAAGGACAACACCACAAAGGCTAAAGAAGAAATCAGAATGTTCAATAATGCATTGTACATAAAAAAGTAAGGGGTAACCAAAAACATTGCAATATTTACAGTACTGTATATATTATAATTCTCTCTCTTTTTTTCCCTACTATATTCACACGTTTCCCACTTTCTTCCTTGCAATTTCAAAATAGCAATAGTGTGGGGTAAGGGCAGATTACTATACGGATAAGATCCAAAATTACAGGAGGGTCAATTAAAATGTCAATGGAAATTCCCTCATGATAGCTGTAATATGTGGGAATAACTTTCACCTTCATATTTTCTAATCTCTTAGCATATACATGATCAATTAGTGTGCCATTTTCAGTTGTTGGTTGTGTTACATGTTTCCGTCCTTCATTTTATGTTATTGCACTGTTTACAACATCTGGCACAATCACAGGGAGGGGGGAGTGTTGGCTTTTCGTTGCTAAGCTGCTCTCTATTCCATTTAAATTCCATGTTGAATAATCTTTCGTAGTGTACGGTACCTTCCAAAGCATCTATAATTTCTTTGTCATCGGAAACAATTGTTCAAGTATAATTCCAGACACAGTATTCTCATACAACATCTCTACCGTCATCCTTAACTCGCCTAGCTAAATTGAAAATCTCATTGGGATTTTCTGTGTTACTTGCTCTATGACCAGGTCCTGTATGATTTGCTTTGCCTTGTAGATTTGTTTTTTTATCAATTTGCTTAGCCACCAGATATTCCTCTCTGCTGCATCCTTTGTCCATGCTTTTAAAAATCTTATTCACCTTTCACCCTCAAGCTCTCTATTGTTCTTGATCCCATTATAGCACTCGGTATAGCCTATTCCACATATCTATAACTCTCTTACCAAACGAATAAAGGCAAATCCCTTACACAACCAATCTCTCTCTCTCTCTTTCGCTCATGTTTGTTTGCACACCGGTTTAAATGAGGCAGATCCCTTACACATGCAACCAAGATGAAAATGGGAGCCTGCAGAGAGACAAGTGGCCCACACAAGGCAATCCCTTTCACACCCAACCCATCTCATCCATATCCCTATCTGATTCTATCTTGAAGCTTACTATTGTTATCAATCCCACTATAGCACTCGGTAGCCTATTTCACATGTCTACAACTCTGTTACGAGAGGCAGATCCCATACACAGCTAATCTCTCTCTCTCTCCCATTTGTGCACCGGGGAAGAATTGTAAGAAATAGGAAACTAAGAAAATGGGAGTTAGCAGAGAGCCAATTGGCCCATACAAAACAGATCCCGTTCACACCCAACCCATCTTATAAACTCTCCTCTCTCTCTCACACATAAATGAGAACATAAGTAAACGGGAGTCTGCAGAGAGCCGATTGGCCCACATACGGCAGATCCCTTTCACACGCAACCCATCCCGCTCTCTCTCTCTCTGTCTTCCTTATCTTTACGACATCCTATTCTCTCTATCGCCATGCTCTCTCTCTCTCTCACACACAAATGAGAACATCTGCAGAGAGCCGATTGGCCCACACCAGGCAGATCCCTTTCACACCCAAACCATCTCCTCCTATAATATTTAATGTTGAAGCTCTAGTGTTATGCATCCCACTATAGCACTCGGTAGCCTATTCCACATATCTACAACTATTACCAAATGAATAGAGGCAGATCCCTTACACAGCCAATCTCTTCCCCTGCTCTTGTTTGTTTGCATACCTGAACAAATTAGGCAAATCCCTTACACATGCAAACAAGATGAAAATGGGAGTCAGCAGAGCCAAGTGGCCCACACAAGGCAGATCGCTTTACCACCTAACTCATCTCATAAGCTTTATATGTTACTTACACTACTTACTATACACCAATGTTATCATATACCTGCAACCAAGATATAATTGTAAAACATAGGAACATAAGAAAAGTGGGAGTCAGCAGAGAGCCAATTGGCCCACACAAGACACTCGGTAGCCTATTCCACATATCTATAACTCTGTTACCAAACGAATAGAGGAAAATGCCTTGCACAGCCAATCACTCTCTCTTTTGATCTTGTTTGTTTGCACCCACAAATTAGGCAGCTCTCTCTCTCTTATTTATCGCTGTCATCCTTACGATTACAACATCCTAGTGTCTCTCTCCATGCTCTCTCTCTCACACAAATGAAAACATAAGAAAACGGGGGTCTGCAGAGAGACGATTAGCCCACACACGGAAGATCCCTTTCACACACAATCCTTCCCGCACTCTCTCTCTCATTTATCGCTGTCTTCCTTACGTTTACATAAAATATATACACAAATGTGTTACCTCCATATAATTATACATTATTTACGTTATGTTCTTTACTTAAATTTAAGTGCTTGTCAATATGTAGGAATTATCAAATTATAGTACTTTTTTTATATACATGATCATATTTTATCATCTAGGCCATAATATAGCTATTCCTAGCCCAATAATATATCTTCGTGAGTGAATCACCTCCATGTCAGCTTATTTCTAAGACTTCTCCTGGATAATCAAACAATATCTAGGTGCTTTAGGTAAAAAGTGCTCAAAACATATAAAAGTACAGTACATTGTTGTATTTAGTAATGCTGAAGTAATAACCTAATAATATAAGGACAATGCCACAAAGGCTAAAACAAAAGTCAGAATTATAAAATAATCACATAATTCATGGCCACACTTATACATGGCCACAACCAGAAAACAGCCACACTCATCAACGGCCACAACCAAAAGAGCTACACTCCAAAATGTCCACAGCCAAAATCACTGTAGTTTCTCCATGCCCGATAAGTTAAATGATGTTTTGATATCTGTGACACAGCTCTTGTATCCAACACAATACCCTGCGTGCAAAACCGCTCGAAGCCCGGACAACTTTGCTTGCAACTTTAATTATTATTATTATTATTGTTGTTGTTGTTGTTGTTGTTCCCCAAGCTGCCTGGCCGAACAGCCCCAAGGCCCCGAGCAAGGCCAAGGCCATAACCGAGCGCCCCCACAGAAACCTCCCCGCCGACCACAATAAAGCCTGGGTGACCGAAGCCACTCCATGGCGGGGAGCTGAGGAGGGTGAGGAAATGCCCGGGAAACCAAAGCCCCACCCAGGGCCCTGTGTCCCTCAGCAATTATGAAGAGAAAGTTGAGGGGCAAGGGAAAAAATGTGACGCTTTGGCTTCCAATCTTGGTAGATTGGGAGGTCAATCCACGTTAGAGACGCCGTCACTTGAGATCTAGAAAATATATAAGTAAAAGGAACAGTCAGAGTAAGCTATGGGTATGGCAGAGATTGCTCAGTTCTCACTCTGATAGACCGGCCCATCACCACTTATTATTATTGTTAATATCAGTAGTAGTAGTAGTAGTAACCCCGTTGTAGCCTGGATGAGGTGCCGTCTATCTTTATCATTGCTCAGATCAGCACTACTATGCCTGCGGGGAACAAGACTGTCTGCACCACAACCAGCGACGGTGGCAGAAATGGACTACGAGCCAGCGGTGGCAGAGGGTCGCATAGGAAGGCGACTGGATTGAAGTTGCATGGTGTAGAGTAGTAATATAGTAGAATAGTAGGAATAGAGTAATATCCGATGTTTGTAAAATATAATGTATGTACAATATTAAAAAACAAAAAATTATATGTGACCCAGTCAACTCGGAGAATACTTCCGTAGGGGATAGCCTAAGTCCCCTTGAAAAGTATCTGCAAGCTGAGTGTGTTGGTTGTGTGTTGGCCAAGAGGAGTGTAGCAGACAAGCTAGAAGTGCCCTTTCTAGTTAGTGCGAGAGTAGTGCGTACCCCCTGGTGTAAACAGGAAGACGGACACCTTGCCTAGTTGCCACGTGTGACCAGATCTCTCACGGCTATTTCCTCCTATACTCCAACTCAAATTAAGTGCTTCTTGTTCGATCTTATGAGTGTGTTGATTATTGTAAAGTGATGATAGGATAAGTTATATGTTCTACTTTAACGTAAACCGCCGAGATTTCCTATTCTCGTCTTCTAGCAATCGTTGCTCATATCGAGAAAACATACAAACTCTGTCTTGGGATTGATGTATCTATATACTATGTAATATAGATTTTTAGATTACATTTTAAGGTTTATAGATATATTCGTTTGGAAACAATAACACGCACCTTACACGTAAATTACCAGTGAACGCCTAGCAGATCTTATTCAATGTTTAAGTATTATTAGCTGGGTACGTAATTGCGTATAAGTGTCTACAGAGAGTGTTAATTTATTTAGTCTCTTAGTCAGACCTATTTATATTAATGCTTCCTAAATTCAAACTCAGCTTAAGCATTATTTGAACTAATTATTGTATTCTATTTATATCACGTCGCGTTAATATTTATCCGATGTTACCTCAGCCTCTCACAAGGGCTAATATTAATTATTCTCAGTTCCCCGAACTAATATTCATGATTGTGACTGTATAGGTTAATAGGGATTTATATCTTCTATACGTTGCACTAACTTGCAAGTTATTTATATCTCAGCTGATATTTTAAATTATATATTTTATATTCAGTGAACATGTGTGACCTCAGTATTATTTACTTACCTCGTTCACGCTTTACCTCGCCTTACTTTACCTCACGATATCAGCTATTGTTTTGAGACTAACCTCTCTGTGTTTTATTTTTACTTGTATGTATAGTTATCATCTTGTATTTATTGATACTATTATTTATTGAGAATAATATTTATTCTTGTTACTATAATTATGACACAGAAATTATTATATTTATTCCATCCATATAGCTGAGCTTATTTCTATATAAGTAAAACACAGACTCCATTTATTTGTGTCTTGTGCCTTAGCTACCTATGAAATAAAACTTGTGAACCGCAACTGTGTATTCTGTTACATTGACGGAGGATTGATTGACTTAAGCAGGGGTGTAAAAAGTACTTAATGCTTTTACTTCTTAAGTCCAAGTAAAAGTATGTACTGAAAAAGTTACTGAAGTAAAAGTAAAAGTTCCCAACTAGAAATGTACTTAAGTTAAAGTACAAAATTATCTACCGAATGAATTACTTAAGTACCAAAAGTAAAAAGTAATATCCCAATCTATTACTATACTATATATATAATTATAATATATATATATATATATATATATATATATATATATATATATATATATATATATGTGTGTGTGTGTGTGTGAACATGAACGAAAACTAATAGTTAAATATTACAGGAACCTTGACTTGTGTTCCCCCTCTTGTTACCTTACAATCACACACTTCTTATAATGTAAAACTTGCAAGATATACGAACGAGTCGATATTATCAGTGCTATTTATAACCAGTGCTATTTATAACATTCTGAAGAAAAATAAAACCAAGCACAGAAAAAACAAAACATAGTCTTTATGCATATCTAATTGAAGAGATTCTGATTATATGACATCGAGAAAGTGATTTTGATTCGGGATGATATCTCCTTAGAATATATTCAACTCGGTAAAAGCTGCAACTAAGTTTAGGTTCAATTAGTTCAAGACCATAACAGAATAGATATTAAACAGGGTTAATTATGATTATGCGGGATTAAACAAGTGAGATTAGGTATAAGGTTTTTGGTAAATGAAAAGATGGCAAGTTAGATTATATCAGGCTGGAATACATTGTAGTTAGTAAATAACATAATAAATAATATTAGAGTATGACACTATGCAGGTAGCTCTGTACGAGGGACTTTGTACAGGCATATATTTATACTTGGGGATTTCCCTATATTTAGTTTTACTCTCGATGGTTTGCTTATGTGTTCGTTATATAATTGCAACTCTAATTCTTCAGATTGGGAGGGGTGGTTATTTCAAAGCCATAGGTTGCAATAATTTTTTTGACGGAATAGCATCATTTATATTATCATATACTTATATAATCTTCATTTTATCAACAACGGACAATACATTTATTCTTTGAAGGATTATTCTAAATTGTTAATGCTAGTTTAACAATTCTGGTTAGCTTCGCTACATGAAATTCAAAAATGTATTACCATTCAAATAAATATAGATGAGGGTCATGATGATGCTGAGTCACGGATGGAAAGTGTAAGGTGTTAAGGGGGATAACCTGTTTTTTTTTATGTCTTTTTCTATCTTTCTCTGGCTTGTATCTATTTGGCCCCATTCAGCCTACTGTTTTAAGATGTTTATCCCCATCCAAGTGTCAATTTTTTACTGGTGAGCGGTAGCGAGCCAGCATATTTTTATATTTCTAGATGGGTTTGAACGTCTTAAAATAGTTGGCCGAATGGGTCTGAATGCATACAGCCCAGAGAAAGAGAGAAAAGGACAGATATAACAAAAAGCAGGTCACCTTTGGGATCAGGTGGTACAAAGGGAGAGTCATTAGGATGTGTGGGGGAGAGGGGAGGGCTCTCAGCGCCATATAAATATAGTGGTCACCTTTGAACTAGCTAAGGAATGTCACACCTACATTCAGGGGAATGTCTATGGGAAATGCTACATGGAATTTCAAATCTATGGAAAGAATATTTAGGAAATTTGATGAAGTTGTACTCTACAAAATTAAAAGAAGTTGTGACATCTACCAGCGTTGGCAGAATCGCCTCTCGTTAGCCACTAGCGCTCGCCAGGGACATAGAAATGGGCTACAGTTATCAGAGAATGTTGTTCTTTCTTTCCTAGTACTCGCATTGTCACAGGACAGGCCAGTGGTGGTCTTTATTTTCGTCTGTGACAACGGGAAGTATTTTATATCATTAATAGAATATAAGATGCATTGTGTAAAGTTAAGGGGAAAGCGAGATATAGGCAGCGTGGTGGTTACATGTGCGTGTGTGTATGTATGTGCTGCCTCGCTCGGAGGAGTTTTCCCGCTCGCGCTTTCCCTCGCCTTTGATTGGCTGGTGGATCCTGGCGCGTCCTAAGGGCCTGCTGCCTTGTGACGTCTCGTCTCGTTATTGGCCGACCATCGCACCCTTGCGGATCCTGTGTAACTACTCTCCTCCATGAGGGTTCCCAGGAGCTGCCTCCTCATGCCAGGCTTGTGCGCGTGCTTCTAACATCCCCTTGCATACTCTCCCCGATCACCACCCTTTACCACTGTTTCTCTCTCTCAACTTCTTCTTTTCTATTACTTCTCGCCTTTATTCAATTACTTATCCCCTTGGGTTCTGCATACGGTTTCCATAGCCGGCCCATTGTATTGCATGTGCTGTCCTCGAGATATTTACATGTACTTAGAATAGGTTTTGAGGGTTCTTAGTTAGTATAGGTTAGGAACTCTGTGTCTCCATTATTGATTTAGTGTTTTGCTCTTTTATTTAATGCTAGACTGGGCTAAGGTAACTGTAG
>CM064573.1:55332698-55487587 GCA_032716605.1 Paralithodes platypus | reverse complement strand
TGTGATAACAAATTAAATGGTGTGTGGCTGCGAGATATATATATATATATATATATATATATATATATATATATATATATATATATATATATATATATACCGGTATATACAGTATATATATATATACCCCTACTCTGTGCAACTCTCCAACCCAAGAGTGAAACGTTACTCTCAAACTTTCTTCTACTCAGCAGCTGAGCTCTGGAACTCTCTCCCAGAATCAGTCTTTCCCTCTTCCTATGACTTAAATTGCTTCAAACTCCGTGTGTACAGGCATTTTGGCTCGAACGTCCCTTGATTTTGGCCCTGTCACTCGTTCAACTATGGGGGAGGCACTCGCTATAGGCAGTTCTGCCTTTTGCCTCTCTCAATCACATAGAAAAAAATATATATATATATATATATATATATAAGTCTCACAAGGAAAAGGAGAACCAGCGTAGTAGCGAACATCTTATCTTTATTGGTTACCAAACGGTTCGGAGAAAACAGTCTCCATCTTCAGTGAATCTAAAATAAATGAAAGTTTACATAAGAAATAAAACAAATAATTACATATGTATGTGAAATATCAAGCAGTAAGGTTCGTATGAATATGAACCGAGAAGAGCTAAACATAATAAAACAAAAACTATGTATTAAGAGAACAGCATTAAGCTAAACTTAAACAAATAATACTAATAAGAGAGGGTATACAATAAAGTACGAAAAGAAAATGGAATGATATTTACTGAGTGAAAGGAGGTGTTGCAGTAGCCGTGTTGTTCAGGCTAGGTTTTAATTTATTTATATAGATTGATTCTGAGGTGATAAGGTCACAGCGTGAATGGCATGTGGTTAGTATCTGGAAGTCTGTGGAAGGAGAAAGGGTGATCAAACTGGTGAGAGTGATCGCGGATAGCAGAAGTGGAAGGCTTAGAAATCAACCTGCCTGTTCGAATGGATTTACCTTGGTGCTCCCGGATACGGTGAAGCAACCAACGTGAGGTGCAACCCACGTATCTAGCAGTACAGCTAGAACAGGTGAACTGGTAAACCACATTAGAATGGAGGTTCATAGGAAGAGAAGAAGTATGTTTGAGGAAATTTCTTATAGTATTATTATTAGAAAAAACGAATTTGAAATTGATATGTGGGTAGCAGTTGCGAAGAGTTACTGCTTACTGCTTGATATTTCACATACATATGTTATTATTTGTTTTATTTCTTATGTAAACTTTCATTTATTTTAGATTCACTGAAGATGGAGACTGTTTTCTCCGAAACGTTTGGTAACCAATAACGATAAGATGTTCGCTACTACGCTGGTTCTCCTTTTCCTTGTGAGACTTCAATTCCCAAGAGGAAGCTCCATTGCAGAAATTATATATATATATATACAGTATATATATATATATATATATATATATATATATATATATATATATATATATATATATATATATATAGAGAGAGAGAGAGAGAGAGAGATGGTAGCACTGAATGGCCCTCTATTGTATGGTACTGGTAGTAGTATTTTCAAGCACTATGGCACTAAATGTTCTTCTTATTTTATATATGAGGGTATGGTAGTAATTTAAATCATGTTATGGTAATAAATGGTACCGTATAAGGAAATTGACAGACTGAAACCTCAAAAATCGCCTGGTCCTGACGAGGTATATGCTAGAGTATTAAAAGAATGCAGAGATGAGTTAAGTAGTCCATTAGCATTTATATTTAACAAGTCATTAGAAACAGGTTTAGTTCCAGAAGCTTGGAAGCTTGCAAATGTAGTTCCGATCTTCAAAAAAGGTGATAAATCGATAGCATCCAATTACCGTCCCATTAGTCTCACATCAATCATAGGAAAGTTGCTAGAGTCCATTATTGCTAGGAAAATTAGAAGCCACTTAGTAAAATTTAACTTAATCAATTCTTCTCAGCATGGATTCACTCAGGGACGTTCTTGCCTTACTAATTTGCTTAGCTTTTTCTCAGAGGTATATGAAGCAGTAGATAGTGACAAGGCATATGATATTATATATTTAGATTTCAGTAAAGCTTTCGACAGAGTCCCTCATGAGAGATTGATGAGAAAGGTTGAGGCACATGGAATAGGAGGGGCGTTGTTGGGATGGATTAGGTCATGGCTAATTGGTAGGAAACAGAGAGTCAGCATAAATGGTACCAAGTCAGAGTGGGGAGCAGTCAAAAGTGGTGTCCCCCAGGGATCGGTATTAGGTCCCCTGTTGTTTCTTATATACATAAATGACCTAGATTTAGGTATAACTAGTAGGATAAGTAAATTCGCAGACGATACTAAAATGGGGAGATCAATTGATTCAGATAGCGATATAGAGTGCCTCCAAAGGGATCTAGATACCTTACATGAATGGTCAGTAAATTGGCAGATGAAGTTTAACATTGACAAATGCAAGGTATTAAAGATAGGGAAGATGCAAAAATTGTTTAAATATAAACTAGCTAATTTAGAATTAGAAAATTCAGACTGCGAGAAAGATCTAGGTGTGTTTGTTAGCAATGATTTGAAGCCTAGAAAAACAGTGTATAGGCGTTCGTAATAAGGCAAACAGGATTCTCGGGTTCATCTCTAGGGTGTGTGAGTAACAGAACTGCTGATGTTATCTTAAAACTTTACTTGTCATTAGTGAGACCAATATGGATTATGCTGTCCAATTTTGGTGTCCTTATTACAGAATGGACATAGATTCATTGGAGAGAGTTCAGCGTAGAATGACAAAAATGATCCATAATATTAGAAATCTTCCGTATGAAGAAAGGTTGAAGAAATTAGGTTTACATTCGTTAGAGAGACGCAGAGTTAGAGGGGATATGATAGAGGTGTTCAAGTGGGGTTAGTGGGATTAACAAAGGGGACATGACAAATGTACTAAAGCTCAGTGATAGCGAAAGAACTCGTACCAATGGTTTCAAATTAGATAAATTTCGTTTCAGAAAAGATATAGGCAAATATTGGTTTGGTAACAGAGTTGTAGATGGGTGGAATAGGCTACCAAGTGCTATAGTGGGATCTAAAACTGTAGGGAGCTTTAAGATTAAATTGGGATAAGCATATGGACGAGAAAGGGTTGGGTTGTGAAGGGGGATCAGCAGGGTTGGGCCAATCAGCGCTCTGCAGACCCCCATAATCCTGCGTTAATCTCTAACCGTTTTGGTAAGATGATCCTCAGGGTATTAGGAGTGTTGAGCCTATAATTGGGCTTTGTAATTGAATTGGGGTTGTGTGGGACAGGGATCTGCCTTGCTTAGGCCAATCGGCTTTCTGCAGACTCCCATTTTCTTATGTTCTTATGTTCTTATAGCTGTCACAAAAACTGGTATTAATTATTAATGAGTATTTATTGAAACAAACGTTTGACAATTTTACTGAATTGGTCTTCTTTCGTGAACACAGTATGCATATGGATCATGCGTATAAAAATCATGAACAAAATATTCAAATACATACGTAAAACGATCACTATGTATTATAATTACGATTATTATGCGAACCAGTTGTGTTACGTGTATTGACGCTATTCCTAAATAACCCCCATCATTGTCGGTGGTCATTATTATAGTTCACCAGTATCTATAGACAGTTTATATGACACTCAACTCGTGTAGCTGCAATCACAGTTTTGTAATAATGTTTAAGGGGGGTCACCGGCTTTTTTTGTTGTATCTTTCTCTCCTTTTCTCTATTTTCCTGGCTTGTATCCATTCGGCCCCATTCAGCCAACTGTTTTAAGATGTTTATCCCCATCCAGGTGTCAATTCCTTCTTGGCGAGCGATAGCGAGCCTGCATTGTATGGAGAAATCTGGCTTCGCCGGAGACATTTTTCTGTCGAAAAATGTACAAATTTAGTTTGCTGTTAAAACAAAAAATATATATGCTGGCTCGCTACCGCTCGCCAGGAAAATATTGACACCTGGATGGGGGGTAAACGTCTTAAAACAGTAGGCTGAATGAGGCCGAATGGATACAAGCCAAAGAGAGAGGGAGAGGAAAGAGGAAAAAAAGCGAGGTGGGCTTCCTTAAGTACTCATTGCAATTACAAACAACTAGAAAAAACGTACTGATTGGCTAAAATAGTGCAAAACTACAGTAATTACCACTGATAATTATGTTTATGTTATAGGAATACTGGTCTATGTGTTATACTGGTCTATGTGTTATACATTGTTAACACGGTTTTACAGTGGAATGTTGAGAACATAGGATTGCATTATACTGTAAATAGTCAGTGTTCATTAGTTAAAGTAAAGAAGGGTACACATTGACCCCATTAGTACGCGGACTCGAATAAAACAAAAAAAGTAAATATAGATTGCATTCATAATATTATTTCTAAAATTGACTTTAACCATTGCACTTCCTTTCACTAAATATATGAAGCCAACTCTGTTCATTATTATAATATATGAAGCAAACTCTGTTCATTATTATATATATGAAGCCAACTCTGTTCATTATTATAATTTATGAAGCCAACTCTGTTCATTATTATAATATATGAAGCCAAACTCTGTTCATTATTATTAATATATGAAGCCAACTCTGTTCATTATTATAATATATGAAGCCAACTCTGTTCATTATTATAATATATGAAGCCAAACTCTGTTCATTATTATAATATATGAAGCCAACTCTGTTCATTATTATAATATATGAAGCCAACTCTGTTCATTATTATAATATATGAAGCCAACTCTGTTCATTATTATAATTTTTAATATATTTCATGTACAAACGGATATTCTACGTATGAATTTAGCAAGTCTACCCTTCACTATTAAATAAGTTACCTGTGAGTATAATTATTAATAGATGTGCCCTTAATATAACCAATTTAATAATTGTTAAATGTTTATAATCACCCCATGATCTCTGAACTCATCCAATTTGTTTATGTGTACGACAGTAATAAATGGACTGATGAAAATATAGTTTACTATTTTTTCCCAACCATTCAAATAGACATTCATTGTAAACACTTTAGTGTAAAATATACAACGAAACCTGTACCCATAATAACAGTACAATGAATGCTTTGGATAGTTGTTTTGAACATGCAGTGAACAGATTTGAGTGTGGAATATGGAACACACAGATTTGACTGTATTAAAACTGGTCCACATTATAAGAGCTTTCATCTGAGCATATTTGTAAAGGGTATTTCCCCCCACACTGTAGTATTGTATGCATATAATAGAATAGCAAAGAGGCAATCGCTCACAAGGATAATAATGGGAGAACTAATCACTCTCATCCTGTGATTACTCTCACCCTTCCTCCAATAACTCTTGACAGGTTCTTTAAATATAACTAATCATTCTCATCCTGTGATTACTCTCACCCTTCCTCCCATAACTCTTGACAGGTTCCTTAAATAGAACTTGCAAATTTCCGTGATTGAGTTATATGTTCAATAGGTGGCATTCTGAGAGTGAGGGTACGAGTCTTTGGGGTGAGACAGAGAAGCACAAAGGTGAAACAGCTCCAGAGATGGGGCTGCTTCAAGCCATGAGTAAGCAACCAAGCTCTAAGTGCTTCACATGTCTCACTCCCAAGACTGGAACAAGACCTCGCAGGCTTCACCGTGTTGAACAGTTGAACGGACAGGCTCTCAGCCTATGCCCGAGAGGGAGTAAGTTGGAATATAGAAAAAAAAAAAAAAATTACATCCTATACAAGAACAACTTATCAGATTCCAATATTTACACACTGTTACTGCAATCAATATTTGTTCCTGTAATACAGTGTAATTCATATGCGTTCCTGCAACACTTAAATAAAGAATACATTGGCTGGTTATTATGGTTATATAATTCTCCCAATCCCTAAATATAGTCCTTACTGTGTTTGTGGTGACTACGGAATCGGTGGCAGTAACTAACATAACGAGAAGAATAAGAGACTCAACCAGAATATACCAGACACATCTGCCAACCTACTTATTTACATACCAAGAACCAACCTATTCACACCTATTCTCATGGTATTCATTTGGCACTCACTGGTACCCATCTAGTTACTTACAATGTTAACTGTTTTAACAATTCGGGTTTTCTTCTTCAAGGTTCTTAAACCATCTTTGTGAAGTAAATTCAAACTGTTTTCAGAATTAATATATTGTTATTGAAAATGTATAGAAGGCTTTCAATCAGTCAGTTAGTCAGTAGCCAGCCCTTACTCTCACAAGGGCGGATCAGCAAGAGACACGAAAAAGGAAAAAGAGGTGACAGGCGAACACATAACAGTTCGCCCACAAAAATCAAGCACACAAGCATTCAGAAGCACCAATCACTCATCAGCCCCGAAATAATGGCTTCACCTCAGATGTTATACTTCCGGACAAGGTCTCTTCACATCAACATCTGGGATAAATACCTTCCAGGTGTGTCATTTAAAAGGGTCCAGAAAACTTCCATTAATTTGTTATTTGTTTTGCTTCAACCACTCCCTTTTCACCCTTTGGCACTCATTCTGACACCATATCATACCATCTTCTCGGCTTTCAACGCTTTCTTCTTCCTTCCACTTCACTGACATAGATCCATTTAACTATTCATTCTTCAGGCATTCTTGTCATGTGACCATACCATATGAGAACACTTCTTCAACCCTTTGATCTACCGACTTCTTTAACTCCACATGCCTCCCTTATAAAATGCTTTCAAATTATTATTTTTACAAAGTTCCCAGTTTTAATAAACTGTAAAACAATCAAGGCTATAATAGAGGTAATGAAATTTAATTATATGATATACCTATCTGTTATTATATTAAATGAGTATATCACCACCCATATTTCATAAAAGGTTAATTAATTGTGGTAATTTTAATAACTTATTCCATCACGAACATTACCTTTTCCCCCGTGTTGTTATGCAGAGAAGAACATTTTGTGAGACTGATTTCATAGTGTAGCTTGTCATGCAATAGTTACTGTAATTCATTGATCAATTATATGTTTTGTAGAAAACTACTATATTTTCTCAATCGAAATATGTTTATTTCCATATTATACAATCACTGAATGGGACCAAATGTATGTGTGCTACTGTACATTAAATTATAACTTACACCAACGAGTTGACAGATGCCTCAGAGAATGACCAATTTGAAATAAACAAATACATATAAAAAATAGTTACAATTTGTTATTGGTTACGTATATTATATGGGCATTATATTGAGTTAATTGCTCAACCGGTGGCGTTCTGAAAGTGAGGGTCCGAGCCTGGGGAGTGAGACTGTGAAACCCAGAGGCGAAGCAGCATGAGAGATGGAGTTGGGTTCGAGTCGTGAATGGGTGCTTCCCATGTCTCACTCCCTAGACTGGAACAAGAGCTCACGGGCCTCACCGTGTTCAGCGGTAGAATGTAAAGGCTATCAGCCTATGCCCGAGAGGGAGTAGTTTGAATGTAGAAAAAAACCCCCCACATATTTCAATACAAATAGTTAGCATTCCTGCAGGGATATTTCATTCTTATTATGATCACAGGAAATGACATCACTTTCACACGGTAAACAATATATAAGCAATATCCCTATATGAGTTTTTAAGCTATAATAGTCAACATTTTGATGTATATTCGTATTATAAAAAAAATAGTACGCTGTTAAAAATACCTATCTATCTATCTATTTATATATACTGCATATATATACTGAATTATGTGCAAAGGTAAACAAAATAAGGTATGTACAATTAAATTGGGTATATTAGTAGTGATTTATCCTATTGATTATCTAACATACAGTATCTGTATATTTTTGCCTTTAATGTGATTATCGAATCCAATATATATATTTCATATAAAACACTTTATGTACCCTTTACATACCCTACATAAGCTAATGTTTTTACAATGTAATTTTCTGGATTAGTATGCCTTTATTCTTCTTATGCTGTCTATTATTTGACGATGGGTTTAACTGCCATATTCATCTTGAGCAGCTAATATTATTATAATTAGTAGTAGTAGAAGTAGCAGTATTACCTATATTTGTGTGTATTTAAACAGCGTGGAGTGTACGAGATATTTGATCGTTGTGAGTTTTGTGTGTAAATTGCACTATGTCTGTAGAAGGAGGGAATTTACTAACACCATTCATTTTTCAAGACATAATATTATATAGTGTGGATTTATTACGGTCAATATTATGTGAGTAATGTTTTGCTTTATATTTCAGGTAAGGCAGTGTAGGCTATATGGAAGAAGAAGAAGAGAAACAGTGAGTAAGGTTTATTAAGGGAGCCCACCTCGCTTTTTTTATCTTTCTCTCCCTCTCTCTTTGGCTTGTATCCATTCGGCCCCATTCAGCCTACAGCTTTAAGACGTTTACTCCCATCCAGGTGTATTTTTTTTCCTGGCGAGCGGAAGCGAGACAGCATATATATATATTTTTGTTTTGACAGCAAGCTAAATTTGTACATTTTTCGATAGAAAAATGTCTCCGACGAAGCCGGATTTCTCCATACAATGCTGGCTTGCTATCGCTCGCCAGGAAAAAATCGACACCTGGATGGGGATAAACGTCTTAAAACAGTTGGCTGAATGGGGCCGAATGGATACAAACCAGGGAAAGAGCGAAAAGGAGAGAGAGATAAAAAAAAAAGCTGGTGACCCCCCTCAACCCTTTACAGTATACCAGGACGCAATATATCATTATACTCGTCAGCCGATTGTATTCAGTTTAAGTAGGGTCTTTGGGAATAAGGCAGTCAATTGAGATAGCTATAACCACTTAGATTCCTCATTTCGTTTTCTTAGGGAAGGAACTCCAATAACCAAAGTGGTAAACTCTCTTAGTTATCCCTTTAGCTCCTAGATACCATGCATAAGCTGGATACAGTTACCTAATTAAAGTCACAGTCAAATATATAATGAACCCTGGTATAATTCAAGTTCAAATTAAAAAAAATAAAAATAAAAATAAAAATTATTTATTTAGCTCACATAAAAATAATATATACATAGTAATGAACAATTTCGTAAGATGAGCTGAGCCTGCTAAAAGCTAATGCTTTCCAGCAGGCACCTAGATAAATAGACTAGTGCTGTACCGGTTTAGGAATTATGAGCATGTGATAGACAATTTTGATAAATGTCTAATGATTAATTTTAGTGGTATACTGCTACTACGGTTTTACTCATAATTACATATAATAATATTAATTTTAGTGGTATACAACTACTACTACGGTTTTACTCATAATTACATATAATAACATTAATTATTTACAAAGTACATATCGATGTACATACTCGAATAGAATATCTATTGCAACTTATGAACATATATTTAGTGATGAAACGATTATGAACATTGTGAAATATAATATTGCTTTATGTTTCCCTTAAATGAGATTAAAGTTGCTACATTTTTTATGTGGACAGGGAGTAAATTCCAAATTTGGGAGCCCCTAAAATGACTGTACTGACTGAACATGAGGAACTTGTAAACAGTTAGTATGTCAGAGGTTAGAGTGCGTATTATTCCTTATGGTTTATTGTGTATTGCTATTTCTTTGTTGAACGTTTTGTAGATTAAAACAGATTTAAGATCTTCAATTGTGCGTAAAGTGGTTCACTGTGTTCGAGTCTTGAACTAAAGGTTAATATTCTCACTATCTTTTTATGTATGTATGGTCGTATATATGATACGTAGATTGAAGACCAGACGGTGGCATGATAGAGAACATGTGGATAAATTAAGTTAAAATATAACAGTCTTAATACATGAGGGGTTAACTTATTTCTAATTGTATAGATAATGCCGGACGAACGAGTTAATTTCTGAGTGCAGCAATATGAGGCTTCCATCTAAGTATATGGTGAAATAATAATACAAAGAAATTTGCTTTCTGATACACGCTCTATAGTTTCACCATTGATTCTCAGAGCTTGCCATTCAAAGTTAATATTTTTCCGTGATTAGTACATGGAATATATTTTATTTATATTGACGGTTTATTACATATAAACCAGTCATTTAGTTTTTGAAGCTCTAAATTCATTTTTCTGATTAGTTCCTGGTAATTTGCGCCCGAGATATAAAAAGTTGTGTCGTCCGGAAAAAGTAATATTTTACCAATGTTTGATACATTACTAATATAATTTATATATAGGAGGAATAGAATAGGGCCTAAGATGGATCCCTGAGGAACACCTAAGTTACATGTTGAAAAATCAGAGTTATGTCCACAATGTGTTACATAATGCCATCTATCGAGGAGATAGTTTGTAAACCAGTCATATGCCATAATTATAAAGTTTCTTATACAATATTTCATGATCTACACAGTCAAATGCTCTGCTCAAATCTAAAAATATGGCCAAGGACAATTTAATGTTATCAAAGTTCTGCAAAACATTATTACAAAGATCCAAGACAGCCATCTATGTATTGCGACGACCTGTACGGAACCCATATTGGTTAGGACACAATATATCGTTAATTAGTAGGTAATTCAGAAGTCTACCGCAAACCATTTTTTTCTAGTATTTTGCTCATGGCATTAAGTACCGACACAGGTCAATAGTTACTCACAACCTGTTTATCGTTGCTTTTAAAAATAGTAATATTAGCTATTTTGTGAATACTAGAAAATATGCCCTGTGACATTGAGAGATTACACATGAATGCAATAATAGATCTTAATATGTCTTATATTTTTGAAGCAATATTTTAAAGTAACTTGGTTTTATCATGTTTGTCTGGTATGCACTTAAAAATGTCTTCTGAGGTATAAGGCATCAAGGGTAACATCTGTAAGAGTTATTTCACCCCTCCACAACAAAGAACACTGTAGCACCAGTGACATAAAATAAAATAGGATTCCCGAAAGCAGCACTACAAGGGACTGGAGTTCTCGCAGAGAGGCTCCAGTTCTGACGTGATCCTTGACTTACAGTGTGCTGGCTTAATAATCCAATAGGGTTGATAGCCTCTAAAGTCCTATTTTAACTAAATATTAAAAGCAGCACTACCAATAGAGCAGCATTACCAAAGGACTAGACATCCTCACTCACACTATGGGAGTAGCTTCAGGCTAGAAGGCACCTCCAGCCCTCCCTCCCCACATTTACAGCTGCCCTTCTTCCACCCAACACCACTGCAGCTCAGGAATGCTTAACAGTCAAGATTTCCTAATCTTTAACCATCATCAGTAGGTCAGTATTCCCAACTGCCAAAGGAACACTTCTAAATATAACCCTAAAAACAAATGGTAGACAAATAGGGCCTCTGCCAGTGACATCTGAAGTGGCCTTCACCTTTAACCTCAAACGAGCAGCACATACAGTGTGTAGGAACAGTCAAGGGACAAATGAAGTGTCTGGTAGCAGATTGACACACAAACTACATACCAGCAGAGCAACACATGAAATGTGCAAGAACAACAAAGTGGCACCAAAAGTGTGTATAAGTAGCTAAAGAACACATGCAATAATCAACATTGTCACCCTGAACCTGTCGCCTGCTGTGCCACTCATTGATTAACAATAGGAATTAGACTGTGCCATAGAAAGATTTATGGATGATAACCTGAGCCCCAGACCATTCACACCCTTTTCTACAAAAAACACCTGGCCAGATACTTCACCCCCATCTTCACTGGAGATACCAAGGTTCGGATCATCACCTCCATGTCAGAAGAGACTCTATATTGTCGTGGGAGTTTTATTATGAGACCAGTGATGGGACATACTCACCTATCATCTACAAGAAACTAATCTGTCCAATGTTCAGAATAAAACAATCTACCTAAGCAGACTACTGTTTGACATATATTGAATTGTTTTTTAATGTGTTTAATTTATGCATAATGTATACTGTAATTACATAAGGATTGTTAAGACACAAGGCCGTAACTAATATAGGCTCGGCAATAGAAGTTAACTGCGTGTATGACAGAGAGAGAGAGAGAGAGAGAGAGAGAGAGAGAGAGAGAGAGAGAGAGAGAGACAGATAGAGAGAGAGAGCTCATTCTCACAGAGTAAGTATTATATTCACCGGAGTGATTCTTTGGCTCATATAAAACTGTCATATGAATTGAAGCACACCAGAGAGAGAGGAAGAGAGAGATGCTTCCTTTGTCTTGTAATCTGACTAATGGAAAGGTTTTTCTCTTGTCGGGATATTTCTTCGTTAGTTTCCAGTCATACCGCCTACATTTCTCTTGGCAATAATATGATACAAAGACATAGTACTGTCTTATTTATCCATTTGTTAATGATAAATGAGCGTCTAAGGGGGCAAAGTGTCCGCCAAGTTTTAATAAATCCAGTACCGTATGAGTGAGACCAATCCTATCCTAACCTTTATAAGGGGAGATTTACACTTGAGTTTTTTCTGGACCACCTCCTCCCTCATGTTTAGCCCCATTAGTTTTGAAATTATCAGAAGTTTTCCTCATTAGTTTGGCAATTTTAAGATCTTTCACCCCTTTGCTGTCAATGTTAAGACTTGTTGTGCTATTTAGGAGTCGATTTCTTACTGGCGAGCGATAGAGAGCCTGTAATTTAGGAGGAATCGGCCTATATCCGGTATATAAATTTTTCTAACAAACAAATGTACACATTTATCTCGAAGGGGGATCTTGGGGGTATTTTAAAATCCTTGATGTAGGTCTAGGGAGCAAATTTTTCGGGAGAAAAATGTCCTGGCTGAAAGCCGGTTCCTCTTAAATTACATGCTCGCTATCGCTCGCCAGGATAAAATCGGCACCTAAATGGCACGAAAGGTCTTAAAATTGATAGAAATGGGTTGAAAGTTCTTAAAATCGTCAAAATAATGGGGCGAACATCTTAAAATTAGAAAAACAATGGGGCTAAACATGAGGGAGAAAGGAGTCAAGAAAAAAATCCCTCATGTGGAAATCTCCCTTAATGTAACTAATGTACCCTGTCCCAACCTAGCGTAAATAAATATAGCATAAATTTACCAAACTAAATGAGATCTATCCAATGCTAACCATAATGTAACTAATGTACCCTGCCCCAACCTAGCGTAAATAAATATAGCATAAATTTACCAAACTAAATGAGATCTATCCAATGCTAACCATAATGTAACTAATGTACCCTGCCCCAACCTAGCGTAAATAAATATAGCATAAATTTACCAAACTAAATGAGATCTATCCAATGCTAACCATAATGTAACTAATGTACCCTGCCCCAACCTAGCGTAAATAAATATAGCATAAATTTACCAAACTAAATGAGATCTATCCAATGCTAACCATAATGTAACTAATGTACCCTGCCCCAACCTAGCGTAAATAAATATAGCATAAATTTACCAAACTAAATGAGATCTATCCAATGCTAACCATAATGTAACTAATGTACCCTGCCCCAACCTAGCGTACTAAATATAGCATAAATTTACCAAACTAAATGAGGTCTATCCAATGGTAACCCTAATGGTAATTATGTACCCTGCCCCAACCTAGCGTAAATAAATATAGCATAAATTTACCAAACTAAATGAGATCTATCCAATGCTAACCATAATGTAACTAATGTACCCTGCCCCAACCTAGCGTAAATAATATAGCATCAATTTACCAAACTAAATGAGATCTATCCAATGCTAACCATAATGTAACTAATGTACCCTGCCCCAACCTAGCGTAAATAAATATAGCATAAATTTACCAAACTAAATGAGATCTATCCAATGCTAACCATAATGTAACTAATGTACCCTGCCCCAACCTAGCGTAAATAAATATAGCATAAATTTACCAAACTAAATGAGATCTATCCAATGCTAACCATAATGTAACTAATGTACCCTACCCCAACCTAGCGTAAATAAATATAGCATAAATTTACCAAACTAAATGAGATCTATCCAATGCTAACCATAATGTAACTAATGTACCCTACCCCAACCTAGCGTAAATAAATATAGCATAAATTTACCAAACTAAATGAGATCTATCCAATGCTAACCATAATGTAACTAATGTACCCTACCCCAAACCTAGCGTAAGATAACATATCATAACTTGACCAAACACAGTGAAATCTATCCTATCCTAACCTATGTAAACTAACGTACCCTTTCCCAACCTAACGTTTTTAAGAGGGTTAACCTACTTTTTTTTTTATCTCCTTTTCTCTCTTTCTCTGGCTTGTATATATTCGGCCCCATTCAGCCAACTGTTTTAAGACGTTTATCCCCATCCAGGTGTCGATTTATTTCTGGCGAGCGATAGCGAGCCAGCATTGTATGGAGAAATCTGGCTTCGCCGGAGACATTTTTCTATCGAAAAATGTACAAATTTATCCTGCTGTCAAAAACATTATAAAAAATATGCTTGCTCGATACCACTCGCCAAGAATAAATCGACACCTGAATGGGGATAACCGTCTCAAAACAGTAGGCTGAATGGGGCCGAATGGATACCAGCGATAATTTGAAGAAGAGTCGAGATGAAAAGAAGTGCACAACTTGTCTTTTGAATTGTAATCAAGATTATCGCTATAATCTTCCGTCAGGTAAGTGTATTGTTTCACAACTCTTGGTATCATAACAAACACAAGAACCTTTATCATAAATGTGCAATGGCCAACATTGTTGCGGCAGCATTCCTGGACTATTTTGCACTGGTATCGGAAACTAGATGCAGATGACAACATTTGTATACAAAACCTGGCTTATGAGATACCAGACCATGTGTAATGATATTAACAATAAATATAATAATAAGGAAAAAATCATTATAATAATACTAATAATAATAATAATCATCATCATCATCATCTCAGGTCATCAATTAAGCGCCAGTTATCTTTCACTTCTAGGAGATTCAATAGCGCTAGGAACTCTTATGTAATGGCCGAGACCATTACCCACCTCCCTTGCCCAATGGGAGAAAGTAACCGCAGGCAATATCTTAGAAAAAGCTTTTGCTAACCTGAGTGGGTATTGAACCCTAGTCTGTTGGGTAGCAGGTAGGGACGTTATAACTGATCTAGCCGGACGGCTAGTTATGGGAAAAGGCCTTGTGTTTAATACCGCCATTATCATCTCTACACCTGTCACTCAATCAGCGCAGGATTTATTTATTAATATTACTGCTGAGGAATTGTTCTTGGGTTACGAAAGACCACTTGGGATCAAAGCTGTAAATAAGATTAATCCCCTAACCTTAAATGACCCATCCTAACGAGGTTGAACGCTCTCGTCTGAAAGTAGCTAGATGATTACAGAACTGGCGTCATTTCATTGAACAAATATAATAGATAAATATATATAAAGTAATGCAAATAAATATTTAATAGGTGCGTTCACAGATGCAGGCATTGTGATAAATGGCTTAAGATGAAGCACATTTGCTTACGGAACCCATTCAAAAGCCTATATTAGCCAACGAGGGCTCCAATATCGACAAGTAGTAACCATAATGAGTGTGACGTTGATGGAACCTGTCAATAATTAGACTGGTCACAATGACCCAAATCTTTCCACGAGTCAAACCAATCAGACAACAAATGTTGGATGTGTGGCTACGGTGTTAGTTCACAAACTAACTATTAATAATATTTAATATTATGGAGAATGATAATAATAAAAATGACACGACACAAAATGATATGTTGTTTATAATATACATTCGTTTTATATTAATGTAATTTTTTCGTTTATATATATTTAATATGGAGATTGAGAAAACAAACCTGACTATATTCTAGATTAAGGTGGACTTGACCAAATTAAAGTTTAGTAAAATCCATCAATTTAACGGTAAAACATTTAAATTATTTGCTAGACTCCAAATCGACACCCTTTAATCGAAATACAATCGTCCAATGATAGCCAGAGTAAGATGAAAGAATGTGTCACGGTATACTGGAAGGGTTAGGAAGATGAAAGAATGTGTCACGGTATACTGGAAGGGTTGGGAAGATGAAAGAATGTGTCACGGTATACTGGAAGGGTTAGGAAGATGAAAGAATGTGTCACGGTATACTGGAAGGGTTGGGAAGATGAAAGAATGTGTCACGGTATACTGGAAGGGTTAGGAAGATGAAAGAATGTGTCACGGTATACTGGAAGGGTTGGGAAGATGAAAGAATGTGTCACGGTATACTGGAAGGGTTGGGAAGATGAAAGAATGTGTCACGGTATACTGGAAAGGTTAGGAAGATGAAAGAATGTGTCACGGTATACTGGAAGGGTGGGAAGATGAAAGAATGTGTCACGGTATAACTGGAAGGGTTTAGGAAGATGAAAGAATGTGTCACGGTATACTGGAAGGGTTGGGAAGATGAAAGAATGTGTCACGGTATACTGGAAGGGATGGGAAGATGAAAGAATGTGTCACGGTATACTGGAAGGGTTAGGAAGATGAAAGAATGTGTCACGGTATACTGGAAGGGTTAGGAAGATGAAAGAATGTGTCACGGTATACTGGAAGGGTTGGAAGATGAAAGAATGTGTCACGGTATACTGGAAGGGTTAGGAAGATGAAAGAATGTGTCACGGTATACTGGAAGGGTTGGGAAGATGAAAGAATGTGTCACGGTATACTGGAAGGGTTAGGAAGATGAAAGAATGTGTCACGGTATACTGGAACGGTTAGGAAGATGAAAGAATGTGTCACGGTATACTGGAAGGGTTGGGAAGATGAAAGAATGTGTCACGGTATACTGGAAGGGTTGGGAAGATGAAAGAATGTGTCACGGTATACTGGAAGGGTTAGGGAAGATGAAAGAATGTGTCACGGTATACTGGAAGGGTTGGGAAGATGAAAGAATGTGTCACGGTATACTGGAAGGGTTGGGAAGATGAATGAATGTGTCACGGTATACTGGAAGGGTTAGGAAGATGAAAGAATGTGTCACGGTATACTGGAAGGGTTAGGAAGATGAAAGAATGTGTCACGGTATACTGGAAGGGTTGGGAAGATGAAAGAATGTGTCACGGTATACTGGAAGGGTTAGGAAGATGAAAGAATGTGTCACGGTATACTGGAAGGGTTGGGAAGATGAAAGAATGTGTCACGGTATACTGGAAAGGTTAGGAAGATGAAAGAATGTGTCACGGTATACTGGAAGCGTTGGGAAGATGAAAGAATGTGTCACGGTATACTGGAAGGGTTAGGAAGATGAAAGAATGTGTCACGGTATACTGGAAGGGTTGGGAAGATGAAAGAATGTGTCACGGTATACTGGAAGGGTTAGGAAGATGAAAGAATGTGTCACGGTATACTGGAAGGGTTAGGAAGATGCAACTGGTTTGCATGTATACTTATATCGATAAACCAAACCAATATTACTCATTTATTATCGGTATACTGAAAGGGTTAAGAAAATGCAACTGATTTGCATGTATGCTTATATGAATAAATCAAACGAAACTTACTAATTTATGTGTACTGTTATAATTTAAGTTAAGCAAAATATATTTTACCATATACAATAGGTTAAGGTGGAGGGAGTATTTTATTGTTTATCTATATTTTGTTATTAATATTTTTGTTTTTGTTTGCTCACTAGACCTCTATCAACAAGACCCCCTTCGAGATATATTTGTACATTTATCGGCAGAAACATTTCCCAGCCGAAGACCGGTTCCTACTTAGTTACAGGAATTACTCTCGCTCGCCTGGATAAAGGTTGACACCTAAATAGCACGAAAGGTCTTCATAGTAGTGACAAAGAAATGGAGCGAAAGGTCTTAAAAGTCGCCAAACTAATGGAGCAAGCGTCTTAAAATTTCATAACTAATGGGGCTAAACACAAGGGGGAAGGGGGTCCAGAAAAAGCAAAGGCCTCTCATTAAGCTCTTGTAATATATTCAGCACTGATATGCGATAATATATTAATGTACGTTCTCATACTAATTGGACAGACACACACACACGCATAGACACACATACTGGTGTAAACACACTCATACATGCTCACACACACAATAGTCTCACACACAATATACATACACGCAAAACATATACATATGCAACACATACACTCTCTCTCTCTCTTTACATGAGTCTATATATATATATATATATATATATATATATATATATATATATATATATATATATATATATATATATATATTATCCTTCCCACCATACTCTCGACCTCACTCCCCCCCCACACACAATTTCCCAACCTTTCCACAGTGTACATTACATTGCAATTATTTAAACATCGATGGTAACATTACCACCTGACAATGTTTATAGTAAGCCATTTGCATGCATTTCAATATTTTCCCACCCGACCCGTGGCTTGGCTGGGTCCACATATATATATTTTGTTATGTTAGTCCCGTATTGTGTTGCTTATGGAAAACAAAATGGTTACTATAATATTTAAGCCAGTACTCGCAATAGTAAAACATATATTACGGTATAGATATGGCTTGTCCAATATAATTATTTCATCGGTGTATGTCTAATTTATTTCACATGACGAAAATATTCCCACAATAATTTGTTAAACATGACGGAAATAAAAATCCCTTTAAATTGTTTCACCTGACGGTAATATTAAACTTTTCAAGATACGAGGACGCAATTATTCGCTTTTGTCTAGCTATAACTAGATGATTTTACTCAGATTAGGACGGGATTGTGGGAGTCAGAGTAATGATTGAGTCACTGTTTATACCATTGAATTCCTAGAGGGCCTTCCCAAACTGCATACAATCGGCTACTGATAGCCATAATAAAATGTTAAAGCGGTCAAATTTTCAGAGTGTGAACCAAATATGTAGTAATAATTTGTTAGCTATATGAAACTGAGAGATACCAGGGTTTTCTAATAACTTAACCCCTTGAAGAGTATGCTGCGTTTTGACAGTGTAATCTGGCTATTTTCAAACAATTTCATACAGCTTAGGAAGGATTTGTAAGAGTTAAAATTGTAAAGACGGTCGTAATTTACTCTCTAACTTCCATATAGTCGTTGTAATTTGAATACAATCGTCTAATAATAGCCAGAATACCGACAGGAGTTGCGTCTTTGTATTTTGAAAGGGTTAATAATACTCAGTTCCTTATATTTTATCAATCCCGTTAGCAAATGAATACAACATACAATATTACTACAGTATAACATTGCGTCTTATTATTACTACCAGCAACATTATTATTATTACATTATTAGCAGCAGTAGTCGTAGTAGCTGTAGTTGTATCATTATTAGGGGTTCGAGCCCTGCGGGGAACCTCTATTGTAATAATTAAATCTTCTTATTCTTCCAAATTATTTTTCCACGCCGGTTTTTACGCATTAACTCCAGAACCGCTTTTTGGATCAGGACCGAACTTTTAATATGCTATAAGGAGAACAATAGATTCAGATAGCGACATAGAGTGCCTCCAAAGGGATCTAGATACCTTACACGAATGGTCAGTATATTGGCAGATGAATTTTAACATTGACAAGTGCAAGTTATTAAAGATAGGGAAAACGAATAATAATGCAAAATATAAACTAGCTAATACGGAATTAGAAAACTCAGACTGCGAGAACGATTTGGGTGTGTTTGTTAGCAACGATTTGAAGCCTAGAAAACAGTGTATAAGCGTTCGTAACAAGGCAAACAGAATTCTAGGGTTCATCTCAAGGAGTGTGAGTAACAGAACTGCCGATGTTATCTTGAAACTTTACTTGTCATTAGTGAGACCTCACATGGATTATGCTGTCCAATTTTGGTGTCCTTATTACAGAATGGACATAGATTCGTTGGAGAGAGTACAGCGAAGAATGACAAAAATTATTCATAATATTAGAAATCTACCATATGACGAAAGGTTGAACAAATTAGGCTTACATTCGTTAGAAAGACGCAGAGTTAGAGGGGATAATGATAGAAGTGTTCAAGTGGGTTAGTGGGATAAATAAAGGAGACATGAAAAATGTACTGAAGCTCAGTGATAGCGAAAGAACTCGAACAAATGGTTTCAAATTAGATCAATTTCGTTTCAGAAAAGATATAGGCAAATATTGGTTTGGTAACAGAGTTGTAGATGGGTGGAATAGGCTACCAAGTGATATAGTGGGATCATGAACAATAGGGAGCTTTAAGGTAAAATTAGATAGGCATATGGACGAGAGGGGTTGGGTGTGAGGGGGATCTGACGGGTGTGGGCCAATCGGCGCTCAGCAGACCCCCGTAATCTTGTGTTAATCTCTGACCGTTTTGGTGGGGTCAGTACTCAAGGTATTAGTGAGTTGGGCCTAAAATTGGGCCTTGTAATTGGGGTTAGGTGTGACAGGGATCTGCCTTGTGTGGGCCGATCGGCTTTTTGCAGACTCCCATTTTCTTAAGTTCTAAACATTCGAAATGGTAGCCAAACTGGTCCATGGCAGCCGATTTCCCGAAAAATTTGAAACCTAAATACCGTCTCTCCCACTCATAGGAAATGATTGGGCTTTGGCATATGGACTCCACTGCTAATGCTACGCAAATATTATGGAAAAGGTTTTGTTTTGCATGTGGGATTTTTTTCTGGCAATCTTGATAAAACCTTGAAAACACTTAAAAAGCTACATCTTGAAAACTACGCGGATGATCAAAGCCATGTTTGCGTAGTTGGGTGAGGCTCACAACTCCGAACGTCCATACCAATCTCGAAAAATAGAGGCCTAGGCCTAGGCTAGGTACGAATTTAGCAGTTCGACTGTTGATAGTTCATTAATTGATTGCCTTTATTAAGTAAGAGCTATATACATCATGGCATGTGCAGAACATTGATAAATGCCGCTTCCCGATTTTTTTTTTTTTTTTTTTAGCAGCTCAAGCCAAGGTGGGAGGAAATAAAACAAAGAGATGACAAGAGGGATTAATTAAGTAAGAGCTATATACATCATATGTGCAGAACATTGGTAAATACCGCTTCCCCTTTTTTTTTTTTTTTTTTTTTTTTTTTAGCAGTATTCTCATACAACATCACTACTGTCATCCTTAACTCGCCTAGCTAAATTGAAAATCTCATTGGGATTTTCTGTGTTACTTGCTCTATGACCAGGTCCTGTATGATTTGCTTTGCCTTGTAGTTTTTTTTTTTTATCAATTTGCTTAGCCACCAGATATTCCTCTCTGCTGCATCCTTTCTTCCATGCTTTTAAAAATCTTGTTCACCTTTCACCCTCACTGCCGTTCGTTCGTGAGTCCTCATTCATCTTCATTATCACACAAAGACTTTCATGACTTGGATTGTGCCATGTCCTGGCATGAAACCAAACTGCATATCGTCAACATCATACCTTCAATGACTCTCACAGACCTTCATGACTTGGTCAAGTATTTTCAGGCCCTTATAATTTCCCCTATCCAATGAGTCCCCTTTGCCCTTATACAGTATATAATGTACTTTTGTGCCATTCATCAGGAATTACTTCCTCTCTAATCATGAAGTTAATTAGCTCAGTGACCATCCCCCATCAAACCTCCAGTCGCCAGCCCCGAAGCCCTCCAACTGCTTCAGGGAGCATAATATTAGGGGGGAATTCTTACATAAAGTACCCGGTATTACAATATCTAGATTACTGAAGTAAACAATGTATGCTCAAAACATAAAATATAGTACAGTACGGTATAGTATTTAGTATTGCTCAAGTAATCTCCTTACCTTATTATACAAGGACAACACCACAAAGGCTAAAGAAGAAATCAGAATGTTCAATAATGCATTGTACATAAAAAAGTAAGGGGTAACCAAAAACATTGCAATATTTACAGTACTGTATATATTATAATTCTCTCTCTTTTTTCCCTATATATTCACACGTTTCCCACTTTCTTCCTTGCAATTTCAAAATAGCAATAGTGTGGGGTAAGGGCAGATTACTATACGGATAAGATCCAAAATTACAGGAGGGTCAATTAAAATGTCAATGGAAATTCCCTCATGATAGCTGTAATATGTGGGAATAACTTTCACCTTCATATTTTCTAATCTCTTAGCATATACATGATCAATTAGTGTGCCATTTTCAGTTGTTGGTTGTGTTACATGTTTCCGTCCTTCATTTTAGTTATTGCACTGTTTACAACATCTGGCACAATCACAGGGAGGGGGGAGTGTTGGCTTTTCGTTGCTAAGCTGCTCTCTATTCCATTTAAATTCCATGTTGAATAATCTTTCGTAGTGTACGGTACCTTCCAAAGCATCTATAATTTCTTTGTCATCGGAAACAATTGTTCAAGTATAATTCCAGACACAGTATTCTCATACAACATCTCTACCGTCATCCTTAACTCGCCTAGCTAAATTGAAAATCTCATTGGGATTTTCTGTGTTACTTGCTCTATGACCAGGTCCTGTATGATTTGCTTTGCCTTGTAGATTTTTTTTTTTATCAATTTGCTTAGCCACCAGATATTCCTCTCTGCTGCATCCTTTGTCCATGCTTTTAAAAATCTTATTCACCTTTCACCCTCAAGCTCTCTATTGTTCTTGATCCCATTATAGCACTCGGTATAGCCTATTCCACATATCTATAACTCTCTTACCAAACGAATAAAGGCAAATCCCTTACACAACCAATCTCTCTCTCTCTCTTTCGCTCATGTTTGTTTGCACACCGGTTTAAATGAGGCAGATCCCTTACACATGCAACCAAGATGAAAATGGGAGCCTGCAGAGAGACAAGTGGCCCACACAAGGCAATCCCTTTCACACCCAACCCATCTCATCCATACCCCTATCTGATTCTATCTTGAAGCTTACTATTGTTATCAATCCCACTATAGCACTCGGTAGCCTATTTCTACAACTCTGTTACGAGAGGCAGATCCCATACACAGCTAATCTCTCTCTCTCTCCCATTTGTGCACCGGGAAAGAATTGTAAGAAATAGGAAACTAAGAAAATGGGAGTTAGCAGAGAGCCACTTGGCCCATACAAAACAGATCCCGTTCACACCCAACCCATCTTATAAACTCTCCTCTCTCTCTCTCACACATAAATGAGAACATAAGTAAACGGGAGTCTGCAGAGAGCCGATTGGCCCACATACGGCAGATCCCTTTCACACGCAACCCCTCCCGCTCTCTCTCTCTCTCTGTCTTCCTTATCTTTACGACATCCTATTCTCTCTATCGCCATGCTCTCTCTCTCTCTCACACACAAATGAGAACATCTGCACAGAGCCGATTGGCCCACACACGGCAATTCCCTTTCACACCCAAACCATCTCGTCCTATAATATTTAATGTTGAAGCTCTAGTGTTATGCATCCTACTATAGCACTCGGTAGCCTATTCCACATATCTACAACTATTACCAAATGAATAGAGGCAGATCCCTTACACAGCCAATCTCTTTCTTGCTCTTTTTTGTTTGCATACCTGAACAAATTAGGCAAATCCCTTACACATGCAAACAAGATGAAAATGGGAGTCAGCAGAGCCAAGTGGCCCACACAAGGCAGATCGCTTTACCACCTAACTCATCTCATAAGCTTTATATGTTACTTACACTACTTACTATACACCAATGTTATCATATACCTGCAACCAAGATATAATTGTAAAACATAGGAACATAAGAAAAGTGGGAGTCAGCAGAGAGCCAATTGGCCCACACAAGACACTCGGTAGCCTATTCCACATATCTATAACTCTGTTACCAAACGAATAGAGGAAAATGCCTTGCACAGCCAATCACTCTATCTTTTGATCTTGTTTGTTTGCACCCAAAAATTAGGCAGATCTCTCTCTCTTATTTATCGCTGTCATCCTTACGATTACAACATCCTAGTGTCTCTCTCCATGCTCTCTCTCTCACACAAATGAAAACATAAGAAAACGGGGGTCTGCAGAGACGATTAGCCCACACACGGAAGATCCCTTTCACACACAACCCTTCCCGCACTCTCTCTCTCATTTATCGCTGTCTTCCTTACGTTTACATAAAATATATACACAAATGTGTTACCTCCATATAATTATACATTATTTATGTTATGTTCTTTACTTAAATTTAAGTGCTTGTCAATATGTAGGAATTATCAAATTATAGTACTTTTTTTATATACATGATCATATTTTATCATCTAGGCCATAATATAGCTATTCCTAGCCCAATAATATATCTTCGTGAGTGAATCACCTCCATGTCAGCTTATTTCTAAGACTTCTCCTGGATAATCAAACAATATCTAGGTTCCATTAGGTAAAAAGTGCTCAAAACATATAAAAGTACAGTACATTGTTGTATTTAGTAATGCTGAAGTAATAACCTAATAATATAAGGACAATGCCACAAAGGCTAAAACAAAAGTCAGAATTATAAAATAATCACATAATTCATGGCCACACTTATACATGGCCACAACCAGAAAACAGCCACACTCATCAACGGCCACAACCAAAAGAGCTACACTCCAAAATGTCCACAGCCAAAATCACTGTAGTTTCTCCATGCCCGATAAGTTAAATGATGTTTTGATATCTGTGACACAGCTCTTGTATCCAACACAATACCCTGCGTGCAAAACCGCTCGAAGCCCGGACAACTTTGCTTGCAACTTTAATTATTATTATTGTTGTTGTTGTTGTTGTTGTTGTTGTTGTTGTTCCCCAAGCTGCCTGGCCGAACAGCCCCAAGGCCCCGAGCAAGGCCAAGGCCATAACCGAGCGCCCCCACAGAAACCTCCCCGCCGACCACAATAAAGCCTGGGTGACCGAAGCCACTCCATGGCGGGGAGCTGAGGAGGGTGCGGAAATGCCCGGGAAACCAAAGCCCCACCCAGGGCCCTGTGTCCCTCAGCAATTATGAAGAGAAAGTTGAGGGGCAAGGGAAAAATGTGACGCTTTGGCTTCCAATCTTGGTAGATTGGGAGGTCAATCCACGTTAGAGACGCCGTCACTTGAGATCTAGAAAATATATAAGTAAAAGGAACAGTCAGAGTAAGCTATGGGTATGGCAGAGATTGCTCAGTTCTCACTCTGATAGACCGGCCCATCACCACTTATTATTATTGTTAATATCAGTAGTAGTAGTAGTAGTAACCACGTTGTAGCCTGGATGAGGTGCCGTCTATCTTTATCATTGCTCAGATCAGCACTACTATGCCTGCGGGGAACAAGACTGTCTGCACCACAACCAGCGACGGTGGCAGAAATGGACTACGAGCCAGCGGTGGCAGAGGGTCGCATAGGAAGGCGACTGGATTGAAGTTGCATGGTGTAGAGTAGTAATATAGTAGAATAGTAGGAATAGAGTAATATCCGATGTTTGTAAAATATAATGTATGTACAATATTAAAAAAAAAAAAATTATATGTGACCCAGTCAACTCGGATAATACTTCCGTAGGGGTTAGCCTAAGTCCCCTTGAAAAGTATCTGCAAGCTGAGTGTGTTGGTTGTGTGTTGGCCAAGAGGAGTGTAGCAGACAAGCTAGAAGTGCCCTTTCTAGTTAGTGCGAGAGTAGTGCGTACCCCCTGGTGTAAACAGGAAGACGGACACCTTGCCTAGTCGCCACGTGTGACCAGATCTCTCACGGCTATTTCCTCCTATACTCCAACTCAAATTAAGTGCTTCTTGTTTGATCTTATGAGTGTGTTGATTATTGTAAAGTGATGATAGGATAAGTTATATGTTCTACTTTAACGTAAACCGCCGAGATTTCCTATTCTCGTCTTCTAGCAATCGTTGCTCATATCGAGAAAACATACAAACTCTGTCTTGGGATTGATATATCTATATACTATGTAATATAGATTTTTAGATTACATTTAAGGTTTATAGATATATTCGTTTGGAAACAATAACACGCACCTTACACGTAAATTACCAGTGAACGCCTAGCAGATCTTATTCAATGTTTAAGTATTATTAGCTGGGTACGTAATTGCGTATAAGTGTCTACAGAGAGTGTTAATTTATTTAGTCTCTTAGTCAGACCTATTTATATTAATGCTTCCTAAATTCAAACTCAGCTTAAGCATTATTTGAACTAATTATTGTATTCTATTTATATCACGTCGCGTTAATATTTATCCGATATTACCTCAGCCTCTCACAAGGGCTAATATTAATTATTCTCAGTTCCCCGAACTAATATTCATGATTGTGACTGTATAGGTTAATAGGGATTTATATCTTCTATACGTTGCACTAACTTGCAAGTTATTTATATCTCAGCTGATATTTTAAATTATATATTTTATATTCAGTGAACATGTGTGACCTCAGTATTATTTACTTACCTCGTTCACGCTTTACCTCGCTTTACTTTACCTCACGATATCAGCTATTGTTTTGAGACTAACCTCTCTGTGTTTTATTTTTACTTGTATGTATAGTTATCATCTTGTATTTATTGATACTATTATTTATTGAGAATAATATTTATTCTTGTTACTATAATTATGACACAGAAATTATTATATTTATTCCATCCATATAGCTGAGCTTATTTCTATATAAGTAAAACGCAGACTCCATTTATTTGTGTCTTGTGCCTTAGCTACCTATGAAATAAAACTTGTGAACCGCAACTGTGTATTCTGTTACATTGATGGAGGATTGATTGACTTAAGCAGGGGTGTAAAAAGTACTTAATGCTTTTACTTCTTAAGTCCAAGTAAAAGTATGTACTGAAAAAGTTACTGAAGTAAAAGTAAAAGTTCCCAAGTAGAAATGTACTTAAGTTAAAGTAAAAAAATTATCTACCGAATTAATTACTTAAGTACCAAAAGTAACAAGTAATATCCCAATCTATTACTATACTATATATATATAATTATATATATATATATATATATATATATATATATATATATATATATATATATATATATATATATATGTGTGTGTGTGTGTGAACATGAACGAAAACTAATAGTTAAATATTACAGGAACCTTGACTTGTGTTCCCCCTCTTGTTACCTTACAATCACACACTTCTTATAATGTAAAACTTGCAAGATATACGAACGAGTCGATATTATCAGTGCTATTTATAACCAGTGCTATTTATAACATTCTGAAGAAAAAATAAAACCAAGCACAGAAAAAACAAAACATAGTCTTTATGCATATCTAATTGAAGAGATTCTGATTATATGACATCGAGAAAGTGATTTGATTCGGGATGATATCTCCTTAGAATATATTCAACTCGGTAAAAGCTGCAACTAAGTTTAGGTTCAATTAGTTCAAGACCATAACAGAATAGATATTAAACAGGGTTAATTATGATTATGCTGGATTAAACAAGTGAGATTAGGTATAAGGTTTGGTAAATGAAAATATGGCAAGTTAGATTATATCAGGCTGGAATACATTGTAGTTAGTAAATAACATAATAAATAATATTAGAGTATGACACTATGCAGGTAGCTCTGTACGAGGGACTTTGTACAGGCATATATTTATACTTGGGGATTTCCCTATATTTAGTTTTACTCTCGATGGTTTGCTTATGTGTTCGTTATATAATTGCAACTCTAATTCTTCAGATCGTGAGGGGTGGTTATTTCAAAGCCATAGGTTGCAATAATTTTTTTGACGGAATAGCATCATTTATATTATCATATACTTATATAATCTTCATTTTATCAACAACGGACAATACATTTATTCTTTGAAGGATTATTCTAAATTGTTAATGCTAGTTTAACAATTCTGGTTAGCTTCGCTACATGAAATTCAAAAATGTATTACCATTCAAATAAATATAGATGAGAGTCATGATGATGCTGAGTCACGGATGGAAAGTGTAAGGTGTTAAGGGGGATAACCTGTTTTTTTTAATGTCTTTTTCTATCTTTCTCTGGCTTGTATCTATTTGGCCCCATTCAGCCTACTGTTTTAAGATGTTTATCCCCATCCAAGTGTCAATTTTTTACTGGTGAGCGGTAGCGAGCCAGCATATTTTTATATTTCTAGATGGGTTTGAACGTCTTAAAATAGTTGGCCGAATGGGGCTGAATGGATACAAGCCAGAGAAAGAGAGAAAAGGACAGATATAACAAAAAGCAGGTCACCTTTGGGATCAGGTGGTACAAAGGGAGAGTCATTAGGATGTGTGGGGGAGAGGGGAGGGCTCTCAGCGCCATATAAATATAGTGGTCACCTTTGAACTAGCTAAGGAATGTCACACCTACATTCAGGGGAATGTCTATGGGAAATGCTACATGGAATTTCAAATCTATTGGAAAGAATATTTAGGAAATTTGCTGAAGTTGTACTCTACAAAATTAAAAGAAGTTGTGACATCTACCAGCGTTGGCAGAATCGCCTCTCGTTAGCCACTAGCGCTCGCCAGGGACATAGAAATGGGCTACAGTTATCAGAGAATGTTGTTCTTTCTTTCCTAGTACTCGCATTGTCACAGACAGCCCAGTGGTGGTCTTTATTTTCGTCTGTGACAACGGGAAGTATTTTATATCATTAATAGAATATAAGATGCATTGTGTAAAGTTAAGGAGAAAGAGAGATATAGGCAGCGTGGTGGTAATATGTGCGTGTGTATGTATGTATGTGCTGCCTCGCTCGGAGGAGTTTTCCCGCTCGTGCGCGAGCTTTCCCTCGCCTTTGATTGGCTGGTGGATCCTGGCGCGTCCTAAGGGCCTGCTGCCTTGTGACGTCTCGGCTCGTTATTGGCCGACCATCGCACCCTTGCGGGATCCTGTGTAACTAATCTCCTCCATGAGGGTTCCCAGGAGCTGTTCTCCTCAGGCCAGGCTTGGTGCGCGTGCTTCTAACATCCCCTTGCATACTCTCTCCCGATCACCCCCTTTACCACTGTTTCTCTCTCTCAACTTCTTCTTTTCTATTACTTCTCGCCTTTATTCAATTACTTATCCCCTTGGGTTCTGCATACGGTTTCCATAGCCGGCCCATTGTATTGCATGTGCTGTCCTCCGAGATATTTACATGTACTTAGAATAGGTTTGAGGGTTCTTAGTTAGTATAGGTTAGGAACTCTGTGTCTCCATTATTGATTTAGTGTTTCTGCTCTTTTATTTAATGCTAGACTGGGATAAGGTAACTGTAGTCGTTGTCTCCGATGTGTGTACGGTTTGCTTATACCTACACGACTTCGACCGGTCCTGTGGTAGCCTGGGTTGTCTTTTCGGCTGCGTCCTTTGCGAGTGCAGCATTGTGTTGACTGAGGGCTTTGGCCTGTTCCAGTTCCACACTTTGCTGTCTCTTTGCTTGTCTTTTGAGGGTCGCCAGGATAGAACCAGATACTTGTGATCTGGATATATCAAGAGAGCACCCCAGTCAATTCACGTAACTTAAAGGATGCAGTCTTAAGGACATCGCTAGGCTATGAGCCTGTCTTGCTCAACCCCAGTTCCTTACCTAGAGTATCCCAGCTAGACATTATTAATCGAGTAGACACTTGTTAGTATTTAATATAAGCTCTTTGATATGTACGCATTATTATTCACAGCATTTATTAGTCTAGGTTGTTGCTGAGCCGCACAACCATAGCAGACTGTTTCGTTGATGAGGAAGTACTTCTTTTAGTGCATTGCTACCGTTGCGCATTTATAGTAATCCCGTGTCAGCTAACATTATATGTCCTATCTTTTAGTGTATTCCATTTACACGTGTGGTGTCCTGCCTCCTGCCTTTATATAGTTTAAGATACGAGCATCTTATGAGCATGAGACTTTCTTCAGAAGTTTCCAGGTCTATGCTGTAGGACTATACTTCACTTTCTTTCAGATAGGAGTGAAGAGTTTATTGTTGTTTAGAGTAACTGTATTGAAGCATCTTTTTATTGTATTAAATCTTGCAGTGATTTAATTGATCTTTCCATAGGTTTCTTTTTATGCATTTTAACGTAACTTGCATCTTGTTTGTTATCAGGTTATACCAGTGTGGGTTAGCCTGAAGTAGAGTACATTTATGCCCAGTTAAGGATACCCCGTTATCGCAGATTAACTCTGGAGGGTATAGGTGTTTTTGTTCGCCGGCATATAAGTTCGAGGGTTTGGATCTAGCGTACCGTTGTTGCATAGTGCCCTATTACTAGTCCAATCATTAACCCTCGGGACCCGGGCTGCCTGTTAGAAGGACGGTCGCCCGTACCTGGGCAAAATGGCCGAAAAACGTCTAGGCCTAGGCTACCGTATCTTTGTTTATTTTAACTGCTAGAAATTTCCCACGCATCCCTAAACGTAGTGCGGTTTCCAATCTGTAAACTGGCGTTGAGTAGAGCTCTCTAAGTCAACTGGTTCAGTTGTGATGACAATTTTAGTGGAGAGCATTTTCAGGCGATGTTAGCAATACGACGATCTTTTCACTAATGAAACTACGACATACAGACGTACAATAACAAACGAGTCTTCTCCTTCTTGTTTTCGGAGGTGCGGTGACGAAGCGACCGACTTCGTTTACATTCGTCCGACGCACGGCGTTCGGATCAAGCTTGCAAGGCTTGCAAGTTTACTGTCTGTCAGAAGGATGCCCGGGTACCTGCCCTTCTGCAGCGGTGTCCTTCCACAAGGATGCCTGGGTAGGAAGGGTTAAGTGCCCTTGTTTTATTCATAGCCCCGGTCGTAACAAAGTAAATAAAATGTAGTGGAGTAAAAGTACAAGTAATTCTTCTAAATAATACTCAAGTTAGAGTAAACGTACTGGAAAAAAATCTACTTTTAAAAAAGTAGATACTGAAAAAATATACTTAAGTACTGTACTTGAATAAATGTACTTCATTATCTTTACACCCCTGGATTTAAGAGTTATATATATCAATGTCAGCTGTGTCCCCGTTGATTACTCAGAGTTCTAAGTTTTCCTATATTGGAAATAAATGAACCAATATCAAGCGCACTAAAAATAATCATGTCGCTTACCAATGTGGCTGACCATTATAACGTTTGAATATACCACTAAACTACAATGAAAAATAATAATCCTAATGTTGTCTTTTTAAACTAGAAATATTATATTATTATTATCTGTAAGTGTCAGACTGAAGGTTTATAATTATGATATGTTGCAGATGTTCCCCCCTTCCCTTCTCCGCCACCTCCTTCTTGTCCACCATTCTTCCCCTAATTATCTACCTTCACCTCCCCCCGCTTCCACCCTTTCCTCCTCCTCCTCCTCCTCCTCCCACCCCCTCTTCCTCCACCTCCTCTCATTCTGTCTCTCACATTCATCTGAACTTTTTCTTCCTATTAATTTCGAAGGTCCCAGCACAGGCCTTCACGCTCCATATTACATTTTACTTTATATATACTGAAATTTCAAGAATATATTAATGAATATTAAATGCATAGATGTTGCAGAACTATTTTAAAGTTAATTATCATGGCATTATTGGTTTAGTATTATATAATCATTTCACTATGAGGACGCAATATTGTTTCTGTCTGTTTTAAGACGATTTTAGGCTATACAGATTGGGTAATTCCCAATCTGCATACAATCATCTAAAAGCAGCCAGAACAAATATTGCATCCTCAAATTTTGGTCACTGCTATGCCAATTCATATATTGGCTCCCTCACATCCTCCCGAGTTGAATATAATCATCTAGTAACTAACTGCCAGAATAAATATAGCCAGAATAAAAGGAATAACAGCGCCATCAGTATAGTGAAAGGGTTGAGTAACCAGTATGATAGTTTTTTCAGTACTACTTTTTATGTAACTTTTGCTAACAGTAGACGGCTGTATGCATAATCAAGAACAACCATCACCATCATAGTGAAATAGTCAAGGAAAGAACACGTTATTGTTTTCAGTTCCATGGCTTGTTAATATTTTACTTGTGCTAATAGTAGACGACTTCATGCGTCTAAAGAAAAACATATAACAATCTGCAGGGTATACATAAATTAGTCTTTTGACTTATTCAGATCCTTTCCTAACTCAATAAACGCGTCCAAGCATAGCAACACTATACAATAAAGCGTCGTTGTATAATGAAAAGGTTAATAATTCTGTGTTTCAATATAAAAGACTTTTAAATGTTGAAGTTTGCAGTACGCAATGGTAGTGTTTTAATTTATGTTTTGTTTATTTACATTTTTGGTAGTTTTTACTTGGCTAAGGGTGAGTCTGTTTTCAGTTCCCTGAGATCCTGTAGCTGAATAAAATATTCTAGTGATAGCCAAAATGGTTGACACATTTGCACCTGAAAAGGGTTTAGATTGAAACGTTGATAATTTGATATTATATTATTGAAGGGTGTATGCGTATTTTAACATCTTACGAGCGGCCTATGCGGTTTATTTATGTGTACCGCCCAGCGGGGTGTTTTTAGCCAAAATAGGGCTGTTTACGTGATCATTTTCATGCCTAAATAAGACCCAGAACGTAAAACAAGTACCTATCCCTGAAAGGGCATAAACAGAGCTTTCGAATGACACCATAACGATCCTTGTATGATGGATAGTTTTCTTGCAATAACCGTGCAACGCGAGTGCAAAAAGCAGGTAATTCGGTACTTTCGGTACATAATTGAGTATGTAGCGAGTGAGAGAGGGAGGAGGGAGCTGAGATTTGTGTCAGTAGGTTCGCCGCGGTGGTCTGGAGCAGTCATACGCTCGCTAGTCTCCTGCCACCACTTGTCTCTCTCTCTCAGCCACATTACGTGCTGAAATTGCCACTCGAGTTATGTCGAGCGCCGCCACATAGTCCAGCTTTATTTAACTCGACTTATGTTGCTCGCCGCTAAATAAGGGTAGAGTAAACCTGCCGGAGAGTATTTTATTGATCAATTTCTGCATTAAATAATATACAGTATATATTTTTAACACACTGATACAAGTGTAGTTTGTATTTTACGAGACCGTTCTTATAGATTCGAAGCAAAGTTTTTACCATCATGCAATGTGTTTTATCTTACAGGTATACAGTATTTATATTCTGAATATTGTCATTACAATAAGAACATGTGTGAAGTTTGAAGGTACTAGATGAATTGTCGACAAGTGTTTTGTTAACCTTTGAAGATCATGACACGTTTTGACAATGTGTTTTGCTATCATTAGACGATTTTATGCAGCTTAGGAAGGATCAGTGAGAATGAAAGGGGTAAGACTGTCTCATTTAATCCTCCGACTTCTATATACTCTTTCTAATCTAAATAATATCACCAAATGATAGCCAGAAAAAACTGCCAGAACGTATATTAATCCTGAAGAGGTTAATCTATTATTTGATATAGTTTGAAATTGTTATTGTGGAGGGAAATGTGAATGATGTAGTGAATGAATGTGGTTGAATGTTGAAAACCTGGAGTAGCTTTATGGCGGCTGGACAGATAATTACAATGTGAAAGACCAACAGAGATATGGGACTTTTTTTTTTCTCTCTCTCTCTCTCTCTCTCTCTCTCTCTCTCTCTCTCTCTCTCTCTCTCTCTCTCTCACCACCCTTGCCAAGACGTGTTGAGAATGAATGACAGGATATATTGCACTCACGTATTATAATATTTATATGTTGTCTTTATGAGTTGACCCATTTTGTTAGGCAGTTATTAGAAGTGACTAAAACCAATTATTGGAATTAAGGGGATAATTGTTTTGTTCTATGTATGTATACATTTCTAAAATATTCATTATTTATTTATTTATTAAACATATTTATTACTTTTTAGTTTCCTCCCTAGACCTCCATGTTTTCCCCACCATACCTACTTGAGATTAAACTGTGCCTTTTTCGGTAGCAAAATGTTCTGGCGAAGGCCGGTTCCTCCTCTTTGCAAACTCGTTATTGCTCGCCTGAAAAATATCGACACCTAAATGGCAAGGAAGATCTTAAAATTGACAAAGAAATAGGGTGAAAGGTTTTAAAATCGCCAAAGTAATGGAACGAACGTCTTAAACTCTCATAACTAAGGGGGCTAAATATAAGGGAGAGGGGTTCCAGAATAAACACCCCTTAATAATATACAGCAGCCTTTTATGGTGGTTATAAACATTGAGCTCTCCACGTCATCTGTCCCAGGTTCATATTTTGGCAACTGTACACTCTCAGGCCTAAATCCTTGGCCAATATGAACCCTGAAACAGTAAAACAAAACTCTCTAACGGTAATTAATGGGAGATGGGTTGTTTTTCTGGTCCCCCTTCTTCCTCATGTTTAGACCCATTAGTTTTAAGATTATAGGACGTTTGGCATATTAACTTGACGATCTTAACACCTTTCATCCCATTTCTTTGTCAATTTTAATACTATTCGTGCCATTTAGATGTCGATACTATCCTGGCAAGTGATAGCGAGCCTGTAATTTTAAGAAGAACAGGCCTTCGGCCGGGAAATTATGCTACCGAAAAATGTACACATTTATATTGAAGGGGGGTCTAGGGGGTGTTTTTTTTTTAAGCTTGATGGAGGTCTAGCGAGGAAGCTAAATAATAATTGAATATATCAATTAATAGACCAAACACATAGCCACTATCCCCTTAATGTAGATATTTGATTCAGTTCGAGAGAGCTTCGAAAACTTAATACCACGATTTATGTTCTACAGTGTACATACATTACTACCTTACGATGCTTTATTCAGTTTACGAAGGACCTCTGGGAATGGGTGCCTTCACAGTGACCTATGTCCCCAAATGTGTTGGCCGATTCGTTAAGGGGGTACTACTCGCTTTTTCTGGACCTCCTTCTCCCTTATGTTTAGCATATTCGTTCCGATAGTTGGGCGATTTTGAGGCCTTTCGCCTAATTTTTGTTGTTGTCAATATTTAAACCTTTGGTGCCCTTTAGGTGTCGATTTAAACCTTTCGTGCCCTTTAGGTGTCGATTTAAACCTTTCGTGCCCTTTAGGTGTCGATTTAAACCTTTCGTGCCCTTTAGGTGTCGATTTAAACCTTTCGTGCCCTTTAGGTGTCGATTTAAACCTTTGGTGCCCTTTAGGTGTCGATTTAAACCTTTGGTGCCCTTTAGGTGTCGATTTAAACCTTTGGTGCCCTTTAGGTGTCGATTTAAACCTTTGGTGCCCTTTAGGTGTCGATTTAAACCTTTCGCGCCCTTTAGGTGTCGATTTAAACCTTTGGTGCCCTTTAGGTGTCGATTTAAACCTTTGGTGCCCTTTAGGTGTCGATTTAAACCTTTGGTGCCCTTTCGGTGTCGATTTAAACCTTTGGTGCCCTTTAGGTGTCGATTTAAACTTTTGGTGCCCTTTAGGTGTCGATTTAAACCTTTCGCGCCCTTTAGGTGTCGATTTAAACCTTTGGTGCCCTTTAGGTGTCGATTTTGAAACCTTTGGTGCCATTTAGGTGTCGATTTTGAAATCTTTGGTGCCATTTAGGTGTCGATTTTGAAATCTTTGGTGCCATTTAGGTGTCGATTTTTTCATGGCGAGCGTAAGCGAGCCTACAATTTTAGAAGGAATCGGCCTACGGCCGGGACATTTTTCTACCGATTTTTTTTACAAATTTATCTTGAAAGGGGGCGTAGGGGGTGTTTTTCTAAGCTTGATGGAGGTCTAGCGAGGAAACTCATAAATAAAATAATAAATAAATATATAGACCAAAAACCAAGCACTATACCCCCTTAATGGACCACTTGCGAGTTTTAGGCTATAAGGAAGTTCGGCCTGTAAACATTGATATTTAAGACATTAACACAAATACAGAAATAATGTAGGTTTTTTATGGATAAATAGTATGTTCAATTTGGTTTTGTGTATTTATAAATGTAATAAAACCGCATTATAGCTGGTTATTCTTCTAATTATATCGATGTTTACAGCTCCAACTTCCTTATGGAATGAAACTCACAAGTAGTCAATTGGTGGCTTGGTATAGGCCATTGCGGACAATAAACATTATTGGCAGAGCCCATCAGTGCAATATATAACTGTATTGTTTATACCTTTTGGTCTTGGATGGCGTTGTTAAGCTATATAATGTTTTGAATCAGCTCTAAAAGAATCTGTGTTTCATTTGTAGCCAATTATCCCATGACTGGAACACACACCACAGCTGTAATGACGCCTATTATGTATATATAAGCTCCTTTCTGTTGTCCTAGCCCTGCATAATATTATCACCAACCTTTTCCTCTATAATATAAAACATCTATTATCTGTCTGTCTATATGTGTGTCTGTCTATATGTGTGTCTGTCTATATGTGTGTCTGTCTATATGTGTGTCTGTCTATATGTGTGTCTGTCTATATGTGTGACTGTCTATATGTGTGTCTGTCTATATGTGTGTCTGTCTATATGTGTGTCTGTCTATATGTGTGTCTGTCTATATGTGTGTCTGTCTATATGTGTGACTGTCTATATGTGTGTCTGTCTATATGTGTGTCTGTCTATATGTGTGTCTGTCTATATGTGTGTCTGTCTATATGTGTGTCTGTCTATATGTGTGTCTGTCTATATGTGTGTCTGTATATATGTGTGTCTGTATATATGTGTGTCTGTATATATGTGTGTCTGTCTATATGTGTGTCTGTCTATATGTGTGTCTGTCTATATGTGTGTCTGTCTATATGTGTGTCTGTCTATATGTGTGTCTGTCTATATGTGTGACTGTCTATATGTGTGTCTGTCTATATGTGTGTCTGTCTATATGTGTGTCTGTCTATATGTGTGTCTGTCTATATGTGTGTCTGTATATATGTGTGTCTGTATATATGTGTGTCTGTCTATATGTGTGACTGTCTATATGTGTGTCTGTCTATATGTGTGTCTGTCTATATGTGTGTCTGTCTATATGTGTGTCTGTCTCTATGTGTGTCTGTCTCTATGTGTGTCTGTCTCTATGTGTGTCTGTCTCTATGTGTGTCTGTCTATATGTGTGTCTGTCTCTATGTGTGTCTGTCTATATGTGTGTCTGTCTATATGTGTGACTGTCTATATGTGTGTCTGTCTATATGTGTGACTGTCTATATGTGTGTCTGTCTATATGTGTGTCTGTCTATATGTGTGACTGTCTATATGTGTGTCTGTCTCTATGTGTGTCTGTCTCTATGTGTGTCTGTCTCTATGTGTGTCTGTCTCTATGTGTGTCTGTCTCTATGTGTGTCTGTCTATATGTGTGACTGTCTACATGTGTGTGTGTCTATATGTGTGTCTGTCTATATGTGTGACTGTCTATATGTGTGTCTGTCTATATGCGTGTCTGTCTATATGTGTGTCTGTCTATATGTGTGTCTGTCTATATGTGTGTCTGTCTATATGTGTGTCTGTCTATATGTGTGTCTGTCTATATGTGTGTCTGTCTATATGTGTGTCTGTCTATATGTGTGACTGTCTCTATGTGTGTCTGTCTCTATGTGTGTCTGTCTCTATGTGTGACTGTCTATATGTGTGTCTGTCTATATGTGTGTCTGTCTATATGTGTGTCTGTCTATATGTGTGTCTGTCTATATATGTGACTGTCTATATATGTGACTGTCTCTATGTGTGTCTGTCTCTATGTGTGTCTGTCTCTATGTGTGTCTGTCTATATGTGTGTCTGTCTATATGTGTGTCTGTCTATATATGTGAATGTGTATATATGTGACTGTCTATATATGTGTCTGTCTCTATGTGTGTCTGTCTCTATGTGTGTCTGTCTCTATGTGTGTCTATCTCTATGTGTGACTGTCTATATGTGTGTCTGTCTATATATGTGTCTGTCTATATGTGTGTCTGTCTATATGTGTGTCTGCCTATATGTGTGTGTCTATATGTGTGTCTGTCTATATGTGTGTCTGTCTATATGTGTGACTGTCTATATGTGTGTCTGTCTCTATGTGTGTCTGTATATACAGTATGTGTGTCTGTATATAATATTATGTGTATCTGTCTATATGTGTGTCTGTATATAATATTATGTGTATCTGTCTATATGTGTGTCTGCCTATATGTGTGTCTGTCTCTATGTGTGTCTGTATATACAGTATGTGTGTCTGTATTTAATATTATGTGTATCTGTCTATATGTGTGTCTGTATATAATATTATGTGTATCTGTCTATATGTGTGTCTGCCTATATGTGTGTCTGTCTCTATGTGTGTCTGTATATACAGTATGTGTGTCTGTATATAATATTATGTGTATCTGTCTATATGTGTGTCTGTATATAATATTATGTGTATCTGTCTATACGTGTGTCTGCCTATATGTGTGTCTGTCTCTATATGTGTCTGTATATACAGTATGTGTGTCTGTATATAATATTATGTGTATCTGTCTATATGTGTGTCTGTATATAATATTATGTGTATCTGTCTATATGTGTGTCTGCCTATATGTGTGTCTGCCTATATGTGTGTCTGTCTATATGTGTGTCTGCCTATATGTGTGTCTGTCTATATGTGTGTGTCTATATGTGTGTGTCTGTCTATATGTTTTTTTTTTTTTTTTTTTTTTCTATGTGATTGAGGGAGGCAAAAGGCATAACTGCCTATAGCGAGTGCCTCCCCCATAATTGAAAGAGTGACAGGGCCAAAATCAAGGGACGTTCGAGCCAAAATGCCTGGACACACGGAGTTTGAAGCAATTTAAGTCATAGGAAGAGGGAAAGACTGATTCTGGGAGAGAGTTCCAGAGCTCAGATGTTGAGTAGAAGAAAGTTTGAGAGTAACGTTTCACTCTTGGGTTGGAGAGTTGCACAGAGTAGGGGTGGGATTGAGTTGCAAGACGGGTACCACGTGCCCTACGTAAAGGAGGTGGTATGCACTGGGATAGCTCTGAGGAACACTGATTATTATAGTAGCGATAGAATAGCGAGAGAGATGCAACATTGCGGCGGAGAGAGAGAGATTGCAGAGAGTTGGTGAGTGGACGGGAGTTAATGATACGAAAGGCCTTCCTTTCAACCTTGTCTAGGAGAGCGGTGTGGGAGGAACCTCCCCACACATGTGAACAATACTCAATACAAGGGCGCACTATGCCCCTGTACAGAGCAAGAAGCTGTGCAGGGGAAAAGAACCCCCTAAGGCGGTTGAGCACACCCAGCTTCTGGGAGGCTGCCTTAGCAAGACTGGTAATATGGTCCTTCCAAATGAGAGCAGAAGAAAAAGAGACACCAAGAATATTGAGAGAAGATGAAGGGTTGATTTTTGTATTGTTGAAGAATAAGGGATAGTCCGCTGGGAGATCCTGACGGGTAGATAGATGGAGAAATTGGGTTTTGGAAGCATTAAAGTTAACAAGGTTTTCTCTGCCCCAATTGGAAATAGTATTTAGATCAGAATTTAAGAGTTCTATGGCTTCATTACGTTTGTCGTTGAGGGATTGCTGGCTGGGGCGTTCTGAAAAACTAATGGAGTAGTGTAAAGTTGAGTCGTCTGGGTATGAATGGATGGGAATTAAGGTACAGTTAAGGAGATCATTTATAAAAATTAGAAAGAGAATAGGAGATAGGACAGAGCCCTGAGGAACACCGGAGTTTATAGGGTGAGGAAGTGAACAATGGCCGTCCACAACCGCAGCTATGGAACGGCCAGAAAGGAAATTAGAGACAAAGGCACAGATGGAGGGATAGAAACCGAAGGAGGGTAGTTTAGAAATTAAAGATTTATGCCAGACTCTATCGAAGGCTTTCGATATGTCTAGTGCAATAGAAAAAGTCTCACCGAAGTCCCGAAAGGAGGATGACCAAGAGTTAGTAAGATATGAAAGAAGATCACCAGTAGAGCGACCCTTAAGGAAGCCATACTGGCGATCTGAGAGCAGATTATGAGAAGAGAAATGCTTAAGAAATTTGGAAGCAAGAATAGTTTCAAAAACTTTAGAAAGACAAGAAATAAGAGCAATTGGACGATAGTTGTGGACGATACAGATGTGTGTCTGTATATATGTGTGTCTGCCTATATGTGTGTCTGCCTATATGTGTGTCTGCCTATATGTGTGTCTGCCTATATGTGTGTCTGTCTATATGTGTGTCTGTCTATATGTGTGTCAGTCTATATGTGTGTCTGTCTATATGTGTGTCTGTCTATATGTGTGTCTGCCTATATGTGTGTCTGTCTATATATATAATGTCTGTCTATATGTATATCTACAAAAGCTTAATATACACCTTTTAACCAACCATTTAGTTTCGATAGTACGGCATTAATTCAGAAAACTGTTGTTCCACAAAGGGGAATAAACATGAGAACAGTTTTCCCATTATCATACAAAACAATTACTCCGAAAACAGCATTCACCAAGCAACATCATCACTAGACGCATTAATTTAGCATAGAAAGGACCTCTAGGATTTACAAAATGAAGGCATGCGTTACTGTGGATTTTTTTATAGTTTATTTTGTTATATATGTTTTGTCTTACTTAGCGTTCTGACTCTTATATTAATAGAAAGAAGGTCCTTCCTAAGATGAATGCAATTGTCTAATGATATCTGCAATATGAAAATGAATCCACCATCGTTCTCTTAATTTTATTTTGACTCTCATTAAACGATTTTATTCGGCTGAAAAAGGACCTCCAGGAATTAAAGCAGCAATACTTAATTTACTAATTTTAATAAACCTTTTAATTACCACAGGTGACAGGTTCTTCCTAGGCTTAATCAAATGGTCTAAAGCTAGCCACAATGGGAGAAAGCCAGGAAGGAGTGACCATCGAATAGTGGAAGGGCTATAGTCTCCGGAAAGGCCTCTTGTTGTGGAAGTGTTAATGTTCTCGTTAAACCCAACCAGGCATTGTTCAACGGGTTAACTATTGACCATGATAGTGCTACATTACCGAGAGAGAGAGAGAGCGAGAGAGAGATTTTACGCCTTTGATCAACGTGTTAACTCGTGAACCACGATAGTAATAATGATTGATGGGTAAGAAGATTTGAAAATTCTTGGGTTGGATGATTTGCTTGTGAATCTCGTGTGTACAATATAGGTTTGAGTCCCGGAGGGAAGAATGAAAACCTAATATTTAGTAGTGGCCCCGAAATCATTGACGATATGCCTATTAATATACTAGTCCCCTTTCAAGCACCCGCGGTTCGCATGTTTGAAACACCCGCCGCAGAAAAAGAAAAAAAAGAGTCCTACATCATAAGTGTAACACTAATTCTCTTATGGAATCGTCTTTATGATTGGGTACTCACTACGAAAAAACTTCGTAAAAAATAAAAAATAAAAATTAACTTAAAATTTGTTATATTAAGGCTTTCCAGCTCGTGGATGCCTTATGTGGATTCTAGCCGAGACGCTGCATCAAGCGACGCCATACCTTCTTCAATGATATATAAAGATTAACCTAAGACTTCAAACGAATGGGAAGGGGATGGAAGGGAGGGCCCTACATCGTCAATGATTTCGGGGCCACTACTATATATTAGGTTTTCATTCTTCCCTCCGGGGCTCAAACCTATAATTTATTAGTGGCCCCTCCATCATTGACGATATGCCTGATATCTCAAGACTGGAGGGGGACATTCGTGACAATATCAAACCACTAACAAATACCTATAGGTAGAGACAAAGAATCATATAACAAATTTAAGTCTTTATTGTTTACATACAATAAAAATAGAAAAATGGAAAGAAAGCAGTGCGTTACTTCGAAGAAGGTCTGCTTAAAATGACCATGCAGGTACATCTGTTAAGAATGTCCCATTGAGATTCAATAAAATTTGTTTTTCAAGAACATTCTTTTATTCCTGTCCAACAATGTAAAGACACAAATAAATAATTTGAGTCTATTTTATGTCCTTAACACTTAATTGGCGGTTCACAACTTATGTCGTGCGCCATTTTCAGCACGTAATGTTGCTGAGAGAGAGAGCTGAGCGGAGTGAGGAGCCTAGCAACTCGATGACCGCTCACGACCACCGCGGTGGACCAACTTAGGTAACTCCTACCCTTCCCTCCCGTCTCTCACTCGCTACACAGGGAATTATGTAGGGAAATTACCTAATTACAGGGTTTTTGCACTCGTGTTGCACGATCGTTGCAAGAGAACCAGCGGTCGTACAAGGATGGTTCGGATGTCATTGGAAAGCTCTGTTTACGCCCTTTCAGGATAGATACTTGTTTTACGCTCTGGGTCTTATTTAGGCATGAAAATGATCACGTAAACAACCCTATTTAGGGTAAAAACACCCCGCTGGGCGCTACGGTCCGCTAGACCGCCTAGCCCGCTAATAAGGTGTTAAAGTAATTTGTACATATTATGTAGTTTGTACAATATCAACTTAATATGCTATAGTTGCAACAATGATAGATATCTTAATAAAAATAAAATTTTGAGCTGTATAACCAGCTCAACTTTTCAAGTATCACAGCTCGTGACCTTATCACATAGTCCGGCGGAGGGTCTAGAGGTCTTAAGCTCTCCAGCACCCCCCCCCCCTTCTTTTTCACCATTAACCCTCTCCGACATATGACGCGATTTTGAGCCTTTTGGGGATACTTTAAAGCCTTTGTTACCATCAGGGGTATTTAGAAACCTATAGTTTAGTTACTTCAACCTCTGCAGTTGTCTTTGAGTTAGCTATGGGCAGAAAACTAATTTTGGAGAGGTAATTATAAGAGTGAGAGAACTCTATTTCTTATTGCTAATCTAGCAACCTCTGCATCATAAATGCGTGAAAGGGTTAAGATTAAACTTAACTTAGTAGCACATAGACCAACTAGACCCGCTGACGTAAGGCCACACAGGTCCGTTTTGGTTTATCCAAAGCCACCGACAGGTACCGCGTCAAGAAAGTATGATTGGAGGCCCATAGTTTAGTGTTTGCCATGTCATCTATTGACTAATTTTGAAGAAACCTTAACAAGACAGCCCATTTTCTGATGAATTGGGCTCTGCCCACTACACCAGGATTACTTTCACGAATTACATCTACGAGCAAAGAAGCCAATTTATTTCTTGTGATGCTAGTACCTTTACTGTTGACCCATAAAGCTCCCTGTTGTTGGGGCTGCGACACTCTCATAAACTTGATTAAAGCCTGCACCGGACATAAAACATGATGTGTATGCTTGCGTTTAAGAGCCAGGATTGTAAATTCAGAGAACACACGATCACTATGCTCGTTCTTAGCCACAAATGTGGGAGATGGAGCAATTTGTAAATGTTCATTAAGTCTCCCAAATTTGAGGCAATTTGGTTCGTTGCTCATCGCCGCCAGCTCAGACACCCTGTTCCCTGTAGCCAAAGCCATAAGGAACATAGCCTTCTTTAATAATGAGTCAAAATCTGGCGCGAGATTGTACTTGCGCGAATGAAGCAAAGCCAAAGCTTTGTCCAGTGACCAGGTAAGCATGAGCTGATGGGGTGGTGGGCGAAGCTTGAAACATGCCCTCATTAACCCTTTCTCCTCCGCCTGTGGTATGGATAGACCTGTAAGGTTGTAAACGGGAGTTCTAATGGCAGACAGATGATTCTTCAGCGTAACTACAGAAAGGCGTTGGTGTTCAAACAAATAGTCTAAGTACTAAAAAACCAAAGCTACTGATGCATCTGTTTGAGCCGTTTCTACTATCCAGGTTGTGAATGTTTTCAATGTGCTTGGTATTTTCTCCTGGTGGACATAGTATACTGATTAAGAAATGTATTAGAAACGCTCTCTCCATACGGAGTTAACCATTTGGCATTTTGAATGTCTAAAAGGCAAAAGGCAAAAGTCAGGGAGGTCTCTAGGTTTCCAATTGTCTCTAAGTGGAAGTACGAGACCGGGAGCGACACTGGGTTCTCGCACCACGTTTTCAACTGGTGGTACCACACCTGAGCTGGCCAAAGAGGCACGATCATCGAGACTATGCCCCGGTAACCCCATAGTTTGTGAACTACCTGACACAGGAGTGAATCGTCTGGAGGCGGAAAAAAAATAGATGGTACTCCACTTGTTCCAATCCTCCAGTAATGCGTCTGGACCTCCCGCCGAGGTCATTCCCCGGCGGGTTAGGTAGAGAGAGAGTCTGTGGTTCTCCTCAGACGCGAATATATCCATTTGGGGATGGTATGGCTCTGCTATCATCTTGTTGAAGATGTCCTGCTTGATTGTCCATTCTACTGTGGTGCTCGGTCTCCGGGACAGCGCGTCTGCCCAGACGTTCGCTATGCCTGGGAGATATGATGCATGGAGATGAATGCTCAGCTCTTCGGCCAGAGCAAAAATCTTTTTCGACAACTCTAACAACTTCCGAGACCTCGTTGACCCTTGCTTTTGAATGCAGTGCACCGCATTCAAATTGTTCATTCGAAAAGCTATTGATTTCCCCTGCAATGAGGAGCAGTGAGTTTGAAGGAAAAACAAACGGACAAGCTCTTGCTTGTTGATAAGAAAGTTCTCGTCTTGGGACCAAAGACCTTGCCCTTGATGGCCTAGGTTCGACTGATAACCCCAGCCTATTGTCCCTGAAGCATCTGTGTCTACCCATACTGTAGGTGGGGGAGAAACCCACGTCATTACTGAGTGCAATATTTCTCTCTTCGCCCAGACCGACAGGAAGTTGTGAATTAAGGGAGGAATTTTCCACAATTTTCCTGCGGGCAGTAGCAGGAAATATTTGTTGCCTTCCAAGATTGATCTCTTTACTTTCAACCGGCCCAACTTTACCGTTAATTGAATCCAGTTGAGAGAACCGACGAGAGACTCCCAGTACCTCCTCGTCGTGTTCAGACTGTGGAGAAACACGAACAATCTCTTTCGAAATCTGTTGCAGTTGTCCACACTCTGACTGAGAGTAAGATTGGCTGTGTCCCAGACCAGCCCTATCCACTGAATTACCTATGTGGGAACAAGATGCGACTTTGCCAAGTTAACCTTGAACCCTAGGGATTGTACATAATTGATAACGTGTTTGACATGGATTTTGCATAAACTCTCTGACTCCGCCACTATCAGCCAATCGTCCAGGTACCACAACACCTTGATCCCCTGATTTAACATTGACATGAGGGCCTGCCGGACTAATTTCGTGAATATTCTCGGTGCCAGGTTCAACCCGAATGGCATTCTTTGAAAGACATAAGTCTCTTGCCTGATCCTCAAGGCGAGGAATTTTTGGAACCTTTTGTTTATAGGAACATGCCAATAGGCGTCTTTGAGGTCTACTGAGCACATCCAGCCTTGCGGCAGAAGAGAGAGCCTGATCTGATTGACTGTAAGCATCCTGAAGGGTGAATTTATGATAAATGTGTTCAGACGCAGAGATCTACTACTGGTCGCATTTGCACACTGTCCCTTTTTGGCACTAAGAAAAGTCTGGAGGTGAATACTGGGCAAGTTGGTTTGACTGAGACAAGGACTTCTTTTGAGATCATTTCTTGGACTAGGGCCTCCACCTCCTGTGATACATAGTTGTATTGCAGCGCCTGACGCAGTCGAGGCTGCCGGAGCCACCGCCAGGTGATTCCTTTGCTTACTACCTTCTTGGCCCAAGTTTTCCTGGGCCAGGCTAAGCGGAATGACAGGAACGACCCAGTCTGCAGACCGGGCCTGTTCGGTAAAGCAACTCTCGAATCCGGTACACCTAAGCATGGCACTGGGAGATTGAGAGGCTGGGTGGCTAGTTTTTTGGAGGGGGAGGTGGGTTGGTATCAGACGGCTGGCTAGTCTTGGCAGACGTCTGCCCCTGATTTGGCTTCTGATGGGGCTTACCTTTATATCCTGAGTATTTACCTTGTCTGGTTTGGGCAGAGTACCTCCCGGCTGAGGAGGGGTTCTGGGATCACAAAAGGATTGTTTAGCATGCGGCTGGTGAGACTTACCTCCGCTCTTAGGCTTGTGAAAAGGTTTCTTAACAGGGTCCTTCTTAACTTGGGAGGTACCCTGCTTCCACCCATTTACCAAATTGAACACTACACTCCAAGTTTCTGCGGTAAGAAGGGAGGCCGTGAGGACCGGCGAAAGAGTTACCCGGCGACCAATGTCATCCGGTAACTTCTTCACTAGGTGGACTCTCAAATCCTGGCAGGCTCGAACCGCTTCCATGATTGCAATTCTGATGTCACCTAAGGTCTGAATAGAGTTTTGCAATAAAAGTCATCTAGATAAATCAGTGGCCTTCCTAACCTGGGGGTCAGCAATGGCCAAGATGGTTCTGTTAAGGGAGACAGCAATCTGGCGACTAACTAGATACTGAGAGAACTGCCGGTATGCTTTGTTTCTTAGTTTAAAATCCCTTTCAAGGTGAGCTGCCAGAGGGGTACAAAAAGGTTCATCTAATGAGTTAAGGGCTATTTTGGGCGCCTCCAGGAAGGCAAACAGAGCCGGCAACACCCCATCAGCCTTAGAGACAGGCAACGAAAAATACTGATGCGTTTCCTGTGGAACCTGATGTGAGGACTTAGAAGTGATTGTTGCGGCAAATACCTGAGCCTCTAATTCCCAATCTAGCCAGGGACCTACCCCAATCCGCCCCCTCTGCAGGACTGGTGTATGCGTTTGGTCTAGTACTGGAAGTGTATCCATTTCCGGCGTAAGAGCATTTAAAGCCTTGACATCATTTACGCCATCAGCTTTTGACCAGTCAGCAAAGAGCCGTGCAGAAGCGGTGGAAGGGACTGCCGGGGCAGCAGTATACACAAAAAAGTCTGGATTATATGAACTGGGGATACCTTTAATCAATACATCCAGCAACCTCCCTGCCTCATCTTTTGCCCTAAACTTCCTGCTCTTGTTAATCTCAATTCTCCATTCACTCGGAACCGGTAGGTCCCCTGAAATGGTGGGTTGTGCTAACTGTGGGTTCAGAGGCGTCGCCTGGACCCAAGAACAGTCAGGGCCATAGAGGAGAGGCATGGAGCCTTTCTTCTGTGGTGCCTTATCTAAGGAAGGGGGGGGAGTGATATCTGCAATTACCCTCACATTGGTGGTAGTCATCGTGGCCGGCACTGTAGTGCCTGGAACCGCAGAAACCGCCGGGGTCAGAGAAGGAAGAAAACCTGGAGGTACTAGGTCTTATCATTGACTGACTGGGGGCATCTACAGTAATGGTTGACAAGCAGGAGGAGCAGAAGAGACAGGGAGATTATAATGTTGCATAACCCTATGTAATATATCACTGATTTTATCTGAAGTAACACACTTACTATGAGAGCTCCTCGAGGATTGTGAGCTTACTTCAGACTCCTCACCTGTAATAGTCTGTTGAGCCGGGGCTAAAGGCACTTCCTTCGGCTCCCTACTTAACTCAGAACTATCCTGTTGTGGCCCCGGTACCTGTTCCGCCGGAGGCCACATTAAATCTGGGACTGATGAGGGTAACATGTCCAAATTATCCTCATCCCTTAGTTCTTGGAATTCCCTTATTTGTCTCTGAGAAGGTTATGACTGCCGCCAGCACCCACCTGCCGCAGGTGGCTGAGAGTCCTGAATTATTTGAGGGCTGTCATCAGCTTGTGACCCTGACGGAAAACCCCTATATTGTTCAGCCAGGACCCGTCTTGGGCCGGCGGACTGGACACTACGTGGCACATAATTTAATTTCGGGATTGCAAAGGTAACCTGAGATGGGACACTTAATGATTGCTCATGACTAGGAGTGGAACCCGTAGCCTCTATCCCCACTTCCGAGTCGCCAGGCGGTCGCGGGGTCTCCTTCCGGCTCCCACTATGCGGAGTACCAGCCGATGACTCAGAGTCCTCTTTCCGGCACTTGAGGGACCGGGAAGAGTCAGTTGAAGAGTGCCGAGACTGCCTTCGAGGGGACCTAGACCTGGACTTAGATTTCCGCTTCGGAGAGGGTGATCGTCTCCTCTTCGGGCGGTCGGGGGGGCGGGGAACCTCAGCAAGTTCGTTGTCAGTGCCACTACTGCTACTCACTACCTCTTTGACGAGGGCTTTCGACTTGACTTTAGGTTTAACAGATTTACATGAGGCGAGTTTAGTTAGAGGAGACTTGATAATCAACTTTTCCCAGAGGGCCTCGTCATCGCAATTAAGTGCCTTAAGGGCTGTATCTTTAGCATAAGAATTAAAAATAGATTTTATCTCTTGCAGTGCCACCAAGCACGAGAAGTCTTTCTTGGTGAACGTCTTTTAGATCAGAGCAAACAGAACAACGCTGCGACACCCACAAGCCTCTAGAGCGGTCTAAACATTTAACACATTTCAAACATAACTTATGAGCGAAAATGGGCAACATTGAACAGGTAGGAATAGCGCATAATGCAAAGCGAGGAATGATGGATAAAGGGGCCCTCCCCGCAGGAATCAGCCCCCCAACACCGCCGGTGCTGCAGTCACTAAGGAGCCGGGGATTCTGGAAATAGAAAATTTCCAGGAATCGATGCTCATAAGGATAACCTGCGAGGTGTTAATACATCCTACCTCGAGTCCGCCGGAAAGTTAGCTATAGTTCACAACTACTCTAACCTTCCGCTTGACTCGCCGTGAAAAAACCTGGGATTTTTCATATAAGCTGATTGAAACTGCTTACCTATGGCAAAAGCCACAGGCCCATTGACTAATAGTGTATGAATATCTCTTACTAAAGCACTAGAGAGATAATGAAACGAGTTTGTATAACGATTCTTAACACTGGTACACTCGACTATGGCGCCGCAGGGCGATTGGTCGTGTAACTAATATAGTCAGGGCGAGTTAACTCGGCGGGCCGAGTTATTTGCTCCCGTAGGAATTTGCACTTCCGCCGGAAGGGATGTGGTTCAGCCATACAACGCCGGGACATTTGGTTGCTCCCTACCCGTTTTGAAGACGGGTAACCTGGGCCCTGCTGCAAGGGGCCGCCGGAGAAAACAACCAAAATTTTAGAGAGGGGAGACAAAAGCACAGCTCACTCCTCCAAAACCCACTGTACACAATTTTATAAATATATATAAATATAGGGACGTCTCCCAAACCCTCAAAACATGCAAGCACACATGTCCATCACTAGGGGCACACAGAGGCAAAAAACAAATACAGAGAATTCAGAATCTTAAATTACCTGTAGCCTAGACTGAAGACCCCTAACCAGGCTGACTACGAGGTCCGAAGCAACACCACAGCCGACGACGCTCCGAAGACCCAGCCACAGCACACAGACGAGGGGAGGCCCATGATAGGGGCCTAAAAGCAAAATACGAACTCTGGAAGGTGGAGCACGACGTGCAGGCACCCTTAGACCAGAGCATTTGCTAAATAGTATAATAAAATATATGCCACTGCCTCAATATTGACGGTCTGCAGCATAAATTGTAGAATGGTAGCCTCCTAGCTTATGTAACAAAAGCTAAAGGCTCAAACACAACATAAAATAACACATGTGGCGCGAAGATCCTGGGATACGTAGGCGCCTGTTACAATAGTACCCTAATTTACACACTTCCTGCGGACATACCAATAGGGTAGCCGTTGCTAGCTATTCTGAACCTTGTTACTACAACGCAGGTATATACAAATGAGCAAGGACTCACTAGAAAGCGCTGGAACGAAGAATAAAGCGGAGCAAGGCGGAACCCTTGTTGCTAGTATGGACGCGGAAGGAGGAAGGTCGAGATGGCCGCTAGAGGGCCTGGTGTCGGTGTAGCGAAACACAAGAAATCCACATATGGAAAGTCATATGATAACAGATATAAGTTATTTTTTATTTTTTATAGAGTTTTTTCTGTAGGGTACCCAATCATAATGACGATCCCATGAGGAAATTAAGCGTGCACTTATGATGAGTCCTCCATGATCCTTCCGAGCGGTAGATTCAAAATGCTGACGCGGGATGTTGAATGGTGACTATTATACTAATAGGCAATATCGTCAATGATGGAGGGGCCACTATTGAATATGAGGGAGAAGGGCGTCCCTCTTCATGGGAGAAACTTAATTATACTGTAGTCAATTTAAATTAACTTGGCAGTGGTACTTTTCCTGACAGTCCTTCCTGAAATGCAGGTTTGCCCCCACTAAAGGATGGCCATGACAGAAACGCCTCCAGGTTACTTTGTCACAACATGATTCCTTTGCCCCTGCCACAATGTCAGTTACACTATACAGAAGTGTTGCTTAATAATGTTGTCGCTTTCTTTTATAGTCTTCCACTAGATAGTCTTCCACTATTAGCTGCTGCTTTCACTTGACTTCCATGTATCTTTTTTGTTCTCATCCATTTTTTTAACATGACCGTACCACTTCTAAAATACTTATTTATTATTTATCCACTACTTCACATTTGATGTACAAAGCTCAATGTTCCATTCCAAAAGACTACTACACCTCTATTACTTAATCATCTAGCCTATTCTCACCAACTGCCGTTCTGAAATAACTCATCTTCACAGTTGACAGTTTGGAGAGGTCCTCATCACTTGCTGCCCATGTCTCACTTCCATTGGTAATAGTTACCCGAAAACCTTTTTCATAATCTGAATAATATTAAGTTTTTAACACTTTTCCTTTGCTATTGTTTGTGTGTTTATAACTACCCATGAATAGTATTATTTTTTAACTCCGTTGAAGTATAGTAAAAGGGCGAGGGTGAGGGGGGGGGGGGGGGAGGGGGGTTCCTCCCTAGACCTCTATCAAGCTTTAGAAACACCCCCAAGACACCTGTCACAAATCGAGGGTACTGTAAGAGAAGGACCCTGGCCTGTCTAACGGAAAGGCAATATCCTCTCTATAACCCTCAGTATCCTCGACCGTGAACAGATACTACTACATGTAGAACTACTGGGTCCAGGTTCTCTGGAACCACAACAAGTGGGTTAGGATTCCCGCTATACTTTTAGGCCGCTATATTTTACTCGTCTGGCTAAATGGACAGAGATACTACTCCGTCCCAACGAGGATAAATTCAGATCATAACCCCAAAGAACAGCCACTCTATTCACAGACTCCTACCTACTAAATTATCAGCAGTGCTGTGCTATGATCAAGAAGGGTGCAGTGGCTGTAATAGGGAAAATCACCCTGTAACTGTTACCTCTATAAGATGCCAAAACCCCTCCTCTTTTACAGTATGTCACCCTGCCGTGATAAAAAGCACCATCCCAAAGCAGAGAATTGTTGCAACACACTTCCGGGCGATTGAAATGTGGACAGAAAAGCTAAGGTTGGATCACACTGGTTGAGGAACCCCTCGGCCACGGGACCAACAAAAGATCACAAGAAGAAAATGAAGGTAAAGGCATATACAAGTAGGACACCACAACCAGTCAAAGTCCACATGTATATACCAATACGAAAAATAATAGTATTTCCTAATTGAAGTCTCACAATGTCAAACCCCATCACTGGTTCACTATAGTTGGTCAAACACTGGCGAACCCTCACAACAATAGTCTACTTGGGCTACGGCATCAATAAAGGTGGTGAATAGTAAGTGCCGGCACGTATCCGGGGGAAAATAGCGCGGTACACGACACACAAAATTACGGCATAAATACTAACTGGGTGACCAGGTGCTAATTACTTAATCCTTACAGTACCAGCGACGTATGTTGGCTGACAGTAAAATAGTCACTCGCCAGTACCAGTGCCGTACGACGTACGTCCGTAATAATCGGTCCTTGAACCGAGCGGTACCTGGCACCATGATTTGTAAACACTGCTTTGAGACCTTGGCAACACTTCTCAGAGTGTATTTAAGGTCCCACGGGCAAGCTGGCTCAGTAATCGTCCAGCTTTCAAGGTGAGAGGATGCTCTCTCACGATTCTGAAGCCATTTTGGCCACAATGCGCTTTTTGCCAACTATATAAATGCAAGGTTAGAGATGTAATTGGTCCACTTAAAACTTCGATAGGAGAAATGACAGAAAATGATTTAGAAATGTGCAGTACATTAAATAGTCAATTTCTTTCCGTTTTCACAAATGAAAATTTGGCACAGTTTCCAGAAGTTCGTAAGGTATATAGCGATAGTATAGAAAATAGGTTAAGTATGGTTACTATAAGTAGAAATGATGTGCTTATGGAAATTGACAGACTGAAACCTCATAAATCGCCTGGTCCTGATGAGGTATATGCTAGAGTATTAAAAGAATGCAGAGATGAGTTAAGTTACCCGTTAACATTTCTATTTAACAAGTCATTAGAAACAGGTATAGTTCCAGAAGCTTGGAAGCTTGCAAATGTTGTTCCGATCTTCAATTAAGGTGATAAATCAATAGCATCCAATTACAGTCCCATTAGTCTCACTTCAATCATAGGATAGCTACTATAGTCATCCTCCTATGAAATGAGCTACAAGGTGGAGTCCCTCGCCCTGTGTGGTGTTGTCAAATATTCAAAGCTTTAACAACAAATGTTAGTTTTTCAGCCTATTAACAAATTAATTTTAGCTTTTATGACTGTATGTATTATATTACAATTTTTAAAGGTTATATGGTGTTAAGAAACATATAATTTTAAGGATATATAGAAGGAATTTATACAACATATGGCACGCTATTTAGAACATGCTGCCATTTTTCTGGGGACAGCTATATATAGATTTAAGAAATGGTAGGATATGCGACGTTGCCAAGTAATGTCAATGCGGTTCTGTTGGCTATGCACGCACTCACACACACCCCTACAGATACACACACAAACACACACATACATACACAATCTCCAAAATGCAATATAGCACAATGTAATCCCATCAAGAGAGAGAGAGAGAGAGAGAGCTGGATACGAGTAATGGCAACGCTTTAAATGGCCTCAAACTACGACAACAACATCATCCAGGTCAGACGGTTACTAACCCTCATTCATAGCGCGACCACCATGCAAGGAAAAACTCGCAAAAGTTACTCTCATCTTCATAGCCAGACAAGAGAGATGCTGTACAATGTAAATAAGTATATACAAATATATCCTACCTATTATTTCGTTTCTGTAACTTTTATACAAGAATACCAATAACCCTTCCAGACATAAAAACGTCTTTTACATTTATTTCAAGTTCCCCTTTTAAATGTGGTTTTCCTTGGTTTCCCGTTTTCTAAAAGGTTTGTTTTGGTCGACATGTGGCAACACCGCATAGGGCGACCTTGACCTCCTTGGAGCTAATTTCAGTTGAGTTTGACTATAGAGTCAATTATTGCTAGGAAAATGAGAAACCACTTAGAAACATCTAACTTAATCAATTCTTCTCAGCATGGATTCACTCAGGGACGGTCTTGCCTTACAAATTTGCTTAGTTTTTTCTCAGAGGTACTGTATATGAAGCAGTAGATAATGACAAGTCATATGATATTATATATTTAGATTTCAGTAAAGCTTTCGACAGAGTCCCTCATGAGAGATTGATGAGAAAGGTTGAGACACATGGAAAAGGTGGGGCGTTGTTAGGATGGATTAGGTCATGGCTAACTGGTAGGAAGCAGAGAGTCAGCATAAATTGTACCAAGTCAGAATGCGGAGCAGTCAAAAGTGGTGTCCCCCAGGGGTCTGTATTAGGTCCTCTGTTGTTTATTATATATATAAATGACCTTGATTTACGTATAACTAGTAGGATAAGTAAATTTGCAGACGATACCAAAATGGGGAGAACAATTTATTCAGATAGAGATATAGAGTGTCTGCAAAGGGATCTAGATACCTTACACGCATGGTCAGTAAATTGGCAGATGAAGTATAACATTGACAAATGCAAGGTATTAAAGATAGGGAAGATGCATACAAATGTTAAATATAAACTATCTAATATGGAATTAGAAAACTCAGACTGTGAGAGAGATCTAGGTGTGTTTGTTAGCAATGATTTGAAGCCTAGAAAACAATGTATAAGCGTTCGTAACAAGGCAAACAGGATTCTCGGGTTCATATCTAGGAGTGTGAGTAACAGAACTGCTGATGTTATCTTAAAACTTTACATGTCATTAGTGAGACCCCATATGGATTATGCTGTTCAATTTTGGTGTCCTTATTACAGAATGGACATAGATTCATTGGAGAGAGTACAATGTAGAATGGCAAAAATGATCCATAATATTAGACATTTTCCGTATGAAGAAAGGTTGAACATTTTGTATAGATTGGCAGCATCAAATAAGAGACTCTGATTATGAGGAGTTTATAGAGGTAATACAAGATAGTTTTTATTTCAATTCATAGATACACCGACTAGAGGTAATAATATTCTCGATTTAGTTTTCAGTAACAATGAACATATGGTAAATAATGTAGAGATAGGGGACCACCTAGGAAATAGTGATCACAATTCTGTGTATTTTAATATACAATGGAAAGGTAATACCAGAGAGAATACAACATTAATACCTGACTTCAGAAAAGCCAATTATGGTGGGTTAAGAAGAGCCCTATTAGCGGACTCTATGGTCAAAAAATTTAAGTCGATCCAGGTGTCCAAATGAGTGTACCCCTTCTCAGGCACCTGTCATCTTAAGTCAGGAAGAGACGTCAACCTTGGTAGATACATACGATAATTTTATAGAGTCAGTATTCAATGCACAAAATAAATACATCCCCAAAAGAAAATTTAGATCAACACAGAACCAACCCAAATGGATGAATAATAGACTATTAGATCTTCTAGGACAAAAGAGAGGAATATATAGAAACATTAGGAAAGGCGAAATTCACCTACTTGCTTACTATCAGAATCTATTAAGACAGGTAAAAAGGGATATTAGGAAAGAAAACAGAAATTATGAAATTAAGGTTGCCAATGACTAAAAAAATAATCCAAAAGTTTGTTTACCAACTATATAAATCCAAGGTTAGAGATGTAATTGGTCCCCTTAAAACTTCGATAGGAGAAATGACAGAAAATGATTTAGAAATGTGCAGTACATTAAATAGTCAATTTCTTTCCGTTTTCACAAATTAAAATTTGGCACAGTTTCCAGAAGTTCGTAAGGTATATAGCGATAGTATAGAAAATAGGTTAAGTACGGTTACTATAAGTAGAAATGATGACTGTGTTTATGGAAATTGACAGACTGAAACCTCATAAATCGCCTGGTCCTGATGAGGTATATGCTAGAGTATTAAAATAATGCAGCGATGAGTTAAGTTACCCATTAACATTTCTATTTAACAAGTCATTAGAAACAGGTATAGTTCCAGAAGCTTGGAAGCTTGCAAATGTAGTTCCGATCTTCAAAAAAGGTGAAAAATCAATAGCATCCAATTACCGTCCCATTAGTCTCACTTCAATCATAGGAAAGCTACTAGAGTCAATTATTGGTAGGAAAATGAGAAACCATTTAAAAACATTTAACTTAATCAATTCTTCTCAGCATGGATTCACTCAGGGACGGTCTTGCCTTACTAATTTGCTTAGTTTTTTCTCAGAGGTATATGAAGAAGTAGATAATGACAAGTCATATGATATTATATATTTAGATTTCAGTAAAGCTTTCGACAGAGTCCCTCATGAGAGATTGATGAGAAAGGTTGAGGCACATGGAAATGGTGGGGCATTGTTAGGATGGATTAGGTCATGGCTAACTGGTAGGAAGCAGAGAGTCAGCATAAATGGTACCAAGTCAGAATGGGGAGCAGTCAAAAGTGGTGTCCCCCAGGGGTCTGTATTAGGTCCTCTGTTGTTTATTATATACATAAATGACCTCGATTTAGGTACAACTAGTAGGATAAGTAAATTTGCAGACGATACCAAAATGGGGAGAAAAATATATTCAGATAGAGATATAGAGTGTCTGCAAAGGGATCTAGATACCTTACACGAATGGTCAGTAAATTGGCAGATGAAGTTTAACATTGACAAATGCAAGGTATTAAAGATAGAGAAGGTGCATACAAATGTTAAATATAAACTAGCTAATATGGAATTAGAAAACTCAGACTGTGAGAAAGATCTAGGTGTGTTTGTTAGCAATGATTTGAAGCCTAGAAAACAATGTCTAAGCGTTCGTAACAAAGCAAACAGGATTCTCGGGTTCATATCTAGGAGTGTGAGTAACAGAACTGCTGATGTTATCTTAAAACTTTACTGGTCATTAGTGAGACCCCATATGGATTATGCTGTTCAATTTTGGTGTCCTTATTACAGAATGGGCATAGATTCATTGGAGAGAGTACAACGTAGAATGACAAAAATTATCCATAATATTATAAATCTTCCGTATAAAGAAAGGTTGAAGAAATTAGGCTTACATTCGTTAGAGAGACGCAGAGTTAGAGGGGACATGATAGAGGTATTCAAGTGGGTTAGTGGGATTAATAAAGGTGACATGAAAAATGTACTAAAGCTCAGTGATAGCGAAAGAACTCGTACAAATGGTTTCAAATTAAATACATTTCGTTTCAAGAAAGATATAGGCAAATATTGTTTGGTAACAGAGTTGTAGATAGGTGGAATAGGCTACCAAGTGCTATAGTGGGATGAAGAACGATAGGGAGCTTTAAGATACAATTATATAGGCATATGGACGAGATGGGTTGGGTGTGAGGGTGATCTGTCAGGTGTGGCCCAGGTGTGGGGATCTGCAGATCCCCGTTTTTCTGACCTCTGACCGTTTCGGTGAGGTAAATCCTAATGGTGTTTTTAAGCTGGGCTTGTAATTAGGGTTGGGTGTGACAGGGATCTGCCTTGTATAGCCCAATCGGCTTTCTGCAGACTCCCGTTTTCTTATGTTTCTTATGTTGAAGAAATTAGGCTTACATTCGTTAGAGAGACGCAGAGTTAGAGGGGATAGTGAGGTATTCAAGTGAGTTAGTGGGATTAATAAAGGGGACATGACAAATGTACTAAAGCTCAGTGATAGCGAAAGAACTCGTACAAATGGTTTCAAATTAGATAAATTTAGTTTCAGAAAAGATATAGGCAAATATTGGTTTGGTAACAGAGTTGTAGATGGGTGGAATAGGCTACCAAGTGATAGAGTGGGATCAAGAACGATAGGGAGCTTCAAGATAAAATTAGATTGGCATATGGACGAGATGGGTTGGGTGTGAGGGGGCTCTACCGGGTGTGGGCCAATCGGCGCTCAGCAGACCCCGTATTCTTGTGTTAATCCCTGACCATTTTGGTGGGGGCAGCACTCAAGGTATTAGTGAGTTGGGCCTATAATTGAGCTTTGTAATTGGGTTTGGGTGTGACAGGGATCTGCCTTGTATGGGCCGATCGGCTTTTTGCAGACTCCCATTTTCTTATGTTCTTATGTTCTTATGTTCTTATGTAATGCTTGGTACTGGAAGTTATTTTTATAGTAATACACTCTGATACAATAGAGGTTAAGAACTGACTGACTAAGTACAACTTTATATTAAGCAGTTAATTATCAAACTTAGCAAACAATAGATATTATGTTATTAACCATTAAGTAGTAATGATTAATATTAAAGGTCAATAGAACGCGCGACAATATAGGTAAAACATTAATCTCAATGGCATGTGATTAAGCAATTTGTTTTCCAAATTATTGATATAGGTGTCAGTCCCAGGAAACTATTATACTACATATTATATGGATATTTACTTTTTAATGGTTTGTTTACACTGGGAGAGCTCTTTTCCATGCCTGTCAGTCAACAACTGAGACATCTGGTGGCGAATGCAATGCCCCACTGGTGGCGAGTGCAATGCACCCTACCTAATTCTTGCCAAGTATAATCGAGTTCACTGCCACGTGGTGTCAATCGACCAATCAGGTGATGCCAGGATTTGGTACTGAGGTCCCGGGTCTTGAATCCGGCTAGTGTTGACGATGGCCAGCCTGTGTAGGCCTACAGGGTGTGGGGAGCCGATCAAACTTGTTTCCACCATCTTTAAAAACAATCAGGCTGCTTTAGACATTTTCACCTCCCATGGTTGCCTCCCAATAAGTGTAACCTGTCCAAAGTGCAATAACCAGTCTTCCAAATACGGCCGATGAGGACAGGTGGTTTTGAAATGCACATACAGTTTTTTGCCAGGAAAGAAATTGAAAAAAAAAAACACCACCTGTTGAGCAGGATGAGCGGTGAGCCTCCAGCCACCAGCCACTCAACCCGACGACCCTCAGCCAGCCACTCAACCCAACGACCCTCAACCCAGTACCTCCTCTGCTCATTAAGGTTAGTTCGTTGGTTGCCCACCAGCGGGGGGGGGGGGGGGGGGGGGGGGGGGGGGAGCCCCCACCCAGGCTAATGTTAACCCCATTCTTACTAGGTTAGGTTAGGTTAGGTTGTTAGGTTAGGCTAATGTTAACCCCATTCTTACTAGGTTAGGTTAGGTTAGGTTGTTAGGTTAGGCTAATGTTAACCCCATTCTTACTAGGTTAGGTTAGGCTAGGTTGTTAGGTTAGGCAAATGTTAACCCCATTCTTACTAGGTTAGGTTAGGTTAGGCTAATGTTAACCCCATTCTTACTAGGTTAGGTTAGGCTAATTTTAACCCCATTCTTACTAGGTTAGGTTAGGTTAGGTTGTAACGTTAGGCTAATGTTAACCCCATTCTTACTAGGTTAGGTTAGGTTAGGCTAATGTTAACCCCATTCTTACTAGGTTAGGTTAGGTAAGGTGTTAGGTTAGGCTAATGTTAACCGCATTCTTACTACGTTAGGTTAGGCTAATGTTAACCCCATGGTTGGTTGCCCACCAGCGGGGGTGTGGGGGTGGCAGCCCCCACCTATAATATTAAGATAGGTTAGGTAAGGTTGTCAGGTTCGGCTAATGTTAACCCCATTCTTACTAAGTTAGGTTAGGCTAATGTTAACCCCATTCTTACTACGTTAGGTTAGGCTAATGTTAACCCCATTCTTACTACGTTAGGTTAGGCTAATGTTAACCCCATTCTTACTAAGTTAGGTTAGGCTAATGTTAACCCCATTCTTACTACGTTAGGTTCGGCTAATGTTAACCCCATTCTTACTAAGTTAGTTTAGGCTAATGTTAACCCCATTCTTACTACGTTAGGTTAGGCTAATGTTAACCCCATTCTTACTACGTTAGGTTAGGCTAATGTTAACCCTATGAAAACCCAAACCAACTTTTTATTAGGGTTACTGTGTAATTTTAACATGAAAATTAGTAAAACCCGAGCCAAGTTTCGTCAAAACTTGGCTCGGGTTTTCAAAAAGTCGAGTTATATGGGTCTGGAAGTTTACAAAACCCGAGCCAACATTTTAATAAGGTTACTGTGTTTTTTTAATTTTTAAGTTAGTTAAATCCGAGCCAAGTTTCGTCAAAACTTGGCTCGGGTTTTCAAAAGTCGGGTTTTACAGGTCTGGAAATTGACAAAACCCGAGCCAAATTTTGGTTACAAATGTGTATTATCGTGTTCTATACGCTTTTTACCCCTCAATTTCCCTGATCTTCATAGCCCTCCCCACTCTCGGGGGAGGAGGGGGGGGGGGGGGGGCGTGTCTTAGGATAGATGGATAATGGGTAAATGCTTAATTCCCATTCAACTTCGTCAGTAGATTGGGCTAAAACATAAAAAAAAAAAAAAAAAAAAAAAAAAAAAATACCTGAAAAACATGTTGCGTCTCCTATATATTTACCTAATTAAATCAGTGGTAATTATATAGGAGACGCAACAACGTGTTTTTTAGGAATTTGTTTATTTTTTATTTTTATTTTGTTTATGGTGTTTTAGTCGAATGTAATGATGAAGTTGAATTGGACTTAAGCATTTACCCATTTTCCATCAATCACACTACTGATCCACCTGGTGAACAAGCCTACGTCTTTTCTATCCTAAATAACCTAGAGCAGTAAGTTCAGCAACCCACCCGTATCCCGGATCGCATCGGAGAACGGCCCAACATTCTTGACTTGTTTCTAACTTCTAACCCTTCTTCTTATACTGTCGATCTTTTCTCTCCTTTGGGCTCCTCCGACCATAAACTTATCTCTGTCACCTGTCCTATCTCTCCAGTACGGCCACCCAATCCTCCTAGCCGGCGGCACTTGTGGCACTTTGGCGCTGCCGACTGGGAGGCTCTCCGGCAGTACTTCTTTAATTTCCCATGGAATGATTTCTGCTTCCGTGGCCGAGGACCCTCGGAGAGTGCTGAACGCATTACCGAGGTAATCCTATCGGGCATGGAAGCATACATTTCATTCTCTTTCTCTCAGAGTAATGCTAAAAAATCTTCGTTTACTCACGCCTGTTATACTGCTGTCCGCAATAAGGAGGAAGCATTCAAACGGTACCGACGCCTTAAAACTCAAGACTCTCATTCTTCCTATGTTTCTGCCCGGAATCAAGACAAATCTGTTCTTCAACTTGCCAAACACTCTTTCATCAATAATATATGCACTAAGCTATCCAACTCTAGCTCTTTCCAAGCTTTCTGGCATCTAGCCAAAACCTCTCCAACAATTTCTCTTCCTCGTCTTTCCCTCCCCTTTCCCACTCTGTTGGCACAACCATCACTTTTTCCTCTGACAAAGCTAAACTCTTCGCTCAAACTTTTGCTAGAAACTCTACCTTGGATGATTCCGGTGCTATTCCTCCCTCTCCACCCTCCTCTCTCTTACTTATGCCTAATATCCTAATCTCTTCTAAAGATGTACTTTTTACCCTCTCTGGGCTTAACACTAATAAGGCGTATGGTCCAGACGGTGTTCCTCCTGTTGTTCTCAAAAACTGTGCTTCCGTGCTGACTCCCTGCCTAGGCAAACTCTTTCGTCTCTGTCTATCCTCTAACGTCTTCCCTTCATGCTGGAAGTTTGCTCACATTCAACCTGTCCCAAAGAAGGGTGACCGCTCTCAACCCTCCAACTATCGTCCAATTGCTCTCATCTCTTGTCTTTCTAAAGTTTTTGAAACTATTCTTGCTTCCAAATTTCTTAAGCATTTCTCTTCTCATAATCTGCTCTCAGATCGCCAGTATGGCGTCCTTAAGGGTCGCTCTACTGGTGATCTTCTTTCATATCTTACTAACTCTTGGTCATCCTCCTTTCGGGACTTCGGTGAGACTTTTTCTATTGCACTAGACATATCTAAAGCTTTCGATAGAGTCTGGCACAAATCTTTAATTTCTAAACTACGCTCCTTCGGTTTCTATCCCTCCATCTGTGCCTTTGTCTCTAATTTCCTTTCCGGCCGTTCCATAGCCGCGGTTGTGGATGGCCATTGTTCACTTCCTCACCCTATAAACTCCGGTGTTCCTCAGGGCTCTGTCCTATCTCCTATTCCCTTTCCAATTTTTATAAATGATCTCCTTAACTGTACCTTAATTCCCATCCATTCATACGCAGACGACTCAACCTTACACTACTCCATTAGTTTTTCAGAGCGCCCCAGCCAGCAATCCCTTAACGACAAACGTAATGAAGCCATAGAACTCTTAAATTCTGATCTAAATACTATCTCCAATTGGGGCAGCGAAAACCTTGTTACCTTTAATGCTTCCAAAACCGAATTTCTCCATCTATCTACCCGTCAGGATCTCCCAGCGGACTATCCCTTATTCTTTAACAATACAAAAATCAACCCTTCATATTCTCTCAATATTCTTGGTGTCTCTTTTTCTTCTGCTCTCATTTGGGAAAACCATATTACCAGTCTTGCTAAGGCACCCTCCCAGAAGCTGGGTGTGCTCAACCGCCTTAGGGGGTTCTTTTCCTCTGCACAGCTTCTTGCTCTGTACAGGGGCATAGTGCACCCTTGTATTGAGTATTGTTCACATGTGTGGGGAGGTTCCTCTCACACCGCTCTCCTAGACAAAGTTGAAAGGAAGGCCTTTCGGATCATTAACTCCCGTCCACTCACCAACTCTCTGCAATCTCTCTCTCTCCGCCGCAATGTTGCATCTCTCTCGCTATTCTATCGCTACTATAATAATCAGTGTTCCTCAGAGCTTTCCCAGTGCATACCACCTCCTTTACGTAGGGCACGTGGTATCTGTCTTGCAACTCAATCCCACCCCTACTCTGTGCAACTCTCCAACCCAAGAGTGAAACATTACTCTCAAACTTTCTTCTACTCAACAGCTGAGTTCTGGAACTCTCTCCCAGAATCAGTCTTTCCCTCTTCCTATGACTTAAATTGCTTCAAACTCCATGTGTCCAGGCATTTTGGCTCGATCGTCCCTTGATTTTGGCCATGTCACTCTTTCAACTATGGGGGAGGCACTAGCTATAGGCAATTCTGCCTTTTGCCTCCCTCAATCACATAGAAAAAAAAAAAAAAAAAAAAAAAATCTACAGACACGCCCCTCGATAGTGGGGAGGGTTTTGAAGATCAGGGAAATGGAGGAGTAAAAAGCGTATAGAAGACGATACTATGTATTTGTAACTAAAATTTGGCTCGGATTTTGTCATATTCCAGACCCATACAACCCGACTTTTTGAAAACCCGAGACAAGTTTTGACGAAACTTGGCTCGGATTTAACGAATTTCCAGATGAAAATAACAGTAAGCTTAAAACAAAATTGGCTCGGCTTTTGGACAGTTTGGGACCCATAAAACCCCCAAAAATAAAAACCCGAGCCAACTTGTGACGAAAGTTTGCTCGGATTTTACTGATTTTCATGTTAAAATTATACAGTAACCCTGATAAAAAGTTGGTTGGGGTTTTCATAGGGTTAACATTAGCCTAACCTAACGTAGTAAGAATGGGGTTAACATTAGCCGGTAAAATTCTAGATCCGGTTTCACAGCGAATTTAGCGTTTTGAGTTTTGTTTTTCTCAGTTTTCTTTAATATACAGTGTTGTTTTATACTAAGGACTGGCGAAAATGAATATATACCCATTATCCAACAATTTAAAAACACAGCCCCCACTAGTGGGGAGGGCTATGAAGATCAGGGAAATTGCGGGGTAAACGACGAAAATAAGGGGTAATATTAGCCTAACCTACCAACCTTACCTAACCTATCCTAATATTATGGGTGGGGGCTGCTGCCCCCACATCCCCGCTGGTTGGCAACCAACCATGGAGTTAACATTAGCCTAACCAAACAACCTAACCTAACCTAACCTAGAAAGAATGGGGTTAACATTAGCCTGGGTGGGGGCTGCTGCCCCCACACCACCGCTGGTGGGCAACCAACTAACTAACCTTAATGAGCAGAGGAGCTACTGGGTTGAGGGTCGTCGGGTTGAGTGGCTGGCTGAGGATTGTCGGGTTGAGTGGCTGGAGGCTCATCCTGATCAACAGGTGGTGGTTTCTCGTTTTAGATTTCTTCCACAGCAAAACAATGTGTGAGCATTTCAAAACTACCTGTCCTCGTCGGCCGTATATGGAACACTGGTTATTGCACCTTGGACAGGTTACACTTATTGGAAGGCAACCATGGGAGGTGAAAATGTCTAAAGCAGCCCGAGTGTTTTTAAAGACGGTGGAAAAAAGTTTGTACACAGCCTGTACACAGGCTGGCCATCGTCAAACTAAGCGAGTTTAAATCCGGGACCAGCTCTCTACCCTAGCATGGCATCACCTGATTGGTCAATAGACATCACGTGTCAGTGGACTGCATCGTAATTGGTCGAGATGCAATTATACTTGGCAAGAATCATAGAGTAAGATTACCCCATAGACTACAACATATAACCTAGACACGAAAGCGTGACGTCACACGGTTAGTTTTCCGCGCGTCCTAGGGATTTGGTGGCAGCACTTTTGTACTGTACAACAACCAAAGCACCTCAGTGACTTGTCCTTATTATAGATAGTCTGTGCGCCGCGCGCGCCTGTCAGCTAGCTTGCTGCAGTGTTTCCAAAGTTAAGGGAATATCCGCAAAACGAGGGAACAATAGATTAAAGAGGGAACGTATTTAAGAGTTAATTAATGTTGGTAAAATCTCTTGTAAATTATTTAGTATAAATTAGATATATATAATTTTATATAAGCAAGATGAAAACATTAAGTATACATATACACTATAAAACATAGGCTACTCATATATGATGCAAGCTGTATACCTTCAAGCAACACAACACGAATAAAATTGTCATTTTGAATATATATTAGTATGTTACATGTTATGTAGATGTTAATTTGTCAAGTAGCACTAAAACTGGACATTTATACTTATGACATCTAGGGATATTTTGTCCCACCATTGACGTTGGCAACTCCCGAATCTCACATCAACAATGGCGGGTGTTGGACGAGTTTTGCTTGTGTACCTCCTCATAATGACGACAATTACACGATGACTGGCCTTTACAGTAGCCTCTACTTATGTCTATTTAACTATGTCATGTCTGCAGAGTCTCTGGACAATGTTCAATTGATTATTAATAGCGTTATTAGTACAAGGTAGGGATTATTACGAATTAATGAGGACCAAGGACAAGGATAGTCAATATAATGTCTTTGTGAGGACCCTCCCCTCCCATTGTCCTTTGCGATCGTGCTGCCATCTCTCGAACGCGCGGATCCCTATTTACAGATTATATACAGATTATGATTATAGGTCATATGTACTCTATGGATTACCCTAGAGTGGCGTGCTGGGAAAATCAGCCGTGTTAATAGTAATTGGCCATTTTTAACAGATTTGGCTGGAACCCTGCAATAGATGGCGGTAGCGCATAGCCCTCCCTATCGCGGGAAAATAACTTCTGTCGTCTGTTTTTTGACAGTTCCTTTCCCTTGACTGCAACGGTGTACACGTGTCTCTTGTAGAGTCTGTAGACACACATGTAACTTGTTTGCTATCACCATATCAGCCATAGTCATTCTGATTACAATGATCTATATTTTATTAATTTCACCACAACACCAAACACCCCCAATGAAATTAATTAAAGTATATATGATTACAGAGTACACTGATATGCACAAGCACTCCAAAAGTACACTGAAATGTGAACAATACTCCATTAACCCCTTCTGTACCGGCGACGTATGTTATATTTTATTCTAGCAATATTGTGTTTTCCCTGTTCTTGCTCGGTCTTGAGTCGGCTACCCCCAAAATGGGGATTGGGCCTGAGCATATAGATAGATATAGATAGATAGATAGATAGATAGAATATTTAGACGATTTTATGCAGCTTAGAAAGGATCTGTGGTAGTTAAAAGGGTTGATTGAGATAGTTCGAAGCCTTATAATTGCTAAAGATCCTTCCTAAAGTGAATACAATCGATTAGTAGGAGCCAGAATAAAAGTAAAAGACGTCGTCGGTATAGAAGGGGTTAATTACATACCTTACCAAGCTGAACCAAGCCTCCGTGATGAGTCATCACGGAGGCTTGGTTCAGCTTGGTAAGGACTGTTGAGGTAAGGAGGCTGTGGTTGTCTGTTGACCTTGTGGATAAGGAGATTGTTTGCAATGAATCCTGAAGGCTGTTGATTATTTGATAGGCCTATTGACTGTAAATGAATTAACAATGAATGTATATGAATAACAATAATCTCAATTGAAGAAAAAGTATTTACATTGTAATATAACAGTTACTAACTTGGAAATACACACAGCCACACTCAAACTTTGGTAAAACAAACAAAAACTATATACTGTATATATATAGATAAATCTACAGTTATACTACCCCTATTTTGTCGCTATTCTGTTGGTACTAATGGGTTAATATTATTAGTAGTAGACTTAGTATGGTTTGAGAGATGCGCGGAAATGTATATTTGACTTGTAATAGATACATTGAAGTATTACAAACCTTCGCGAACCCATAAACAGGGAACGTGAGCTGGGTTTAGACCGGTTGCAAAACAGGTTAGTTTTCGGTTAGGTTAGGTTAAGTTAGGCTAATAATAAAAACACTAAAATGCGGCGGTCCTTGGTATTAAACAACACTGTATATCAAATAAAAAAATAAAAACAACAACAAATTACCTGAAAAACTCTTATCTGGTTGGTAATAATTTGTTATCAAAATAAGTGTTTTTCCAGTTCCGCGTCTGCTGAACCATTCAAAAACACGCTAAAAGGCGTGTTTTTAAGGGGGGGAGGTGGTGGGGGGGTAGTGGGGGAGGGGTAGTATAACTGTAGATTTACCAAATAAACGGAGAATGGAGGATACATCCGTAGATTTAATCACTTTGAGTAGTTATGGAACCCTGCAATAGATGGCGCTTATAAAATATGTCGAAAAAGGGTAGTTGGCAACGTTTATAGTCACCTTTTTATTAATAGAATACATAGGAAGACACCACTCTCCTATACACTCTCTCTGGCAAGAATTACGGTAGGGTCCATTGCATTCGCCACCAGTTGTCTCAGTTGTTGACTGAGAAACATGGAAAAGAGCTCTCCCAGTGTAAACAAACCATTGAAAGGTAAATATCCATATAATATGTAGTATGATAGGGTAACATTCAAGGAGACTACAGCAGGACTCTTCTTCTTACTTCTGACCAGGTATAGACTATCCTAGTGTTTACTAGCCTATACCCCTTTGAAAGGACATTAGCCTAACCTAACAACCTTACCTAACCTATCCTAGTATTATGGGTGGGGGCTGCCGCCCCCACACCCCCGCTATTTGACATCTTTGACAGATTTTGGTGTATTTTTTCTGTGAAATACGGTTTTTCAAGTGTCGATAACGAAATTCCTCTATGCGGACTATAATGAGAACAATATGGCGAGTCTATTGGTCCCTATTTTCCCTAATAAATGGTTTCTAATAAGGCGGATGTAGTGTCCTTGAAGATTATCTATTTTTTTTCCTATATTGTCGCGCGTGCTATATATTGAGCAAATCAGTTACGGAAGGAAGAAAACATATAGTAGTATCTGAAGGGGTTAATTAATAAAGGAGTACGAAAAAAAGCACTTAGCTATTGTTGGAGACTATATTCCCAGGCCGGTGACAGCTCTCCAATATATCCGTGGCACTATGAAATATCCTGGTATGATGTTATGGTGTTAAATCCAGGGGCACACGACGGGAGCTGGTGTTATCACAAGAACAGCCGAGAGTACAGTGAGTTATCTGCTCAATCCTGATCTCACACCAGGACCATAGGCTAGTCCATTACCAGGTAGGGGAGTTCCTCTACGCCAAGTGGAACCACTTAATACACCACTTTATTCACTACCCACATACACTATACCCATATACGGCCCTTAATCTCTCCTCAATGACATCAGAAAGCAAGATATTATTCCGTAATATCATAAGGATATGCCTTATAACCCGGCAAACTACCAGCCAAGGTATGCGGGGACAGGCTTAACCACGACCTTGATCGAGGAATAGTAGTGGGGACTCTTAGACCCTTTTCTACTCGTATTTCTAGTCGTACTAGCAAAAACGGTCATAGCACAACAAGTTCCGAAAATTAATTGATTAGGTTAGTGATAAAATATCAAGGAGATCTGATGAATCATAAAGGAGTTAGAAAATATGTCCCTCCTAATTTGAACAGAAAGTTGGGAGAAATAATGGCATTACAAAATAGATCCAGATATTCTTCAGGTATAAATACATAGGTTGGTTACAGACACAATGGGTGGGGATGTACCTGTACATCTGGAAAATAATAGTTTTTGTCATAACCTCACAGGAGTAATTACACGGTCCTGTGACACCCACTTTCAAAATAAATTTGTACATAGAGAATTAAACCCACATGGTAGTATAATGAGTTTATTATGACACGACAAGTTTCGACTCTTCTCTGGAGTCCTCTTCAGGTGTGAGGGGTGAAGTTAAGTTAAGTTAAAATAAGACTTCAGAGGCTATCAACCCGCTTAAGCCAGCACACTGTAAGTCAGGAATAACGTCAGGACTGGAGCCTCTCTGCGAGAACCCCAGTCCCTTGGAGGGGTACGATACGATAGCTAGAGTAAAGTTAGGAAGTTATATCTATCTATCTATTGCCTGACGCCGTGATCCCCGAAGGGGTGACCACGAACGAACCGCCCCCATGCACCTCTGTCCCCAGTCAGTCGACGCCCCTCCTCCCAACCAGCACCACCTTCATTCATATACTTCCTCACTCCATCCTTCCACCTCTCCCTCTCTGTCCTTCCACCTCGCTCTCGTGTTGTGGAGGAATGGGGATGTTTGTATGGAAGATTTTTTGGAGGTTAAACTGGGAGGGTATATTTTGGGATTGGTATACTAGACGAAAGTAAAGTTAGAAATATGAAGTACAGTAGAAGGTATAAAGTTTCTGGGATCAACCAGAATACTCCATTGATTTTCTTAACTATTTTGTTTGTTTCTTTAAATTTATCCATTTCCAGATCCTGTTTGAGAATTTGTTCTTGTTGTCAGACCGTCACCATTCCCGTTCATTTTACATATATGTATAACCTTACATAGTAATTTAATTCTTGTATAATTTTATGACAACAATGAAGCCGGAAAAAAAGTAAATTGTAATTTTGGATTTTATATATTTTATTTATATATACGGTATATATATATATATATATATATATATATATATATATATATATATATATATATATATATATATATATATATATATATATATATATATATATATATATATATATATATATATATATATATATATTTTTTTTTTTTTTTTTTTTTTTTTATTTATACATTTTGTATAATACAAATAAATACAAATAAATACTATTATTATTATTTCCATTATTTTAGTATTACATAATGCACAGTTGTTTGCCATTTGTGTACCTCCCCTCCCCCCATGTCTACCCTCCATCTAACTCCTATGTCCCCCTTCTCCCCCGAGCGGTATGTAAGCTCTCCTCACTCCTTCACCCCTCAAGGGACTGGAGTTTTCGCAGAGATGCTCCGGTCCTGACGTTATTCTTGACTTACAGTGTTCTGGCTTAATAATCCAATAGGGTTGATAGCCTCTGAAGTCCTATTTTAACTAACTAATCACCCCTCAAACCTGAAGAGGACTCCAGAGAAGAGTCGAAACTTGTCGTGTCATAATAAACACATTATACTACCCTGTGGGTTTAATTCTCCATTCAAGGATTCACGGCATTGTGAATATATCTCTCAAATTTGTACATATTTTGGTTGAAAAATGTCCTGGTCAAAGGCCGTTCTTCCCAAATCACAGGGTTTGTATCGCTCGCCAGGAATAAATCGCTACCTAAATTATACGAAAAGTCTAAATATTGGACAATAATTGAGGTGAAACGTCATAAAAACGCCGAACTAATGGGGCAAACGTCTTGAAATCTCAAAACTAATATGGTTAAACATGAGGGAGAACGGGGTCCAGAAAAAAAAACTCCCCTTAACGTGTCTCTCCATAGATCTCGCATATAGTTTCATCAACATGATTATAATGCTTGCAGATGTTAGTGCTCAAACCACACACATACACATACACATAGCTACTCATACAACAATACATATATGCTCACTCATACACATACCAGTGGCTACTCTACTGGGAGCTCTCTCTCTCTCTCTCTCTTCTTCTTTTTTTTTCTCTCTCTCTCTCTTCTTTTTTGCTCTCTCTCTCTCTCTCATATAAATATATAGTACAAACACACCCATACACACACACACACACACACACACACACACACACATATTTTTGGCCGAATAGAGCACCACACAGTAAAGTCTCATTCTGGCTCACCCAACCTAAAGCAAACGCTAGACTTGACATCAACATATAGAAATGATATGGTACGTGTTTATAATACTATTATCCAACCACATATAGATTATTGTATAACGGTATTGGGTTATGCTCCAAAAAACATATAATGAAAATTCAAATATTACAAAATAGAATTGCTAGGTCCATCACTAAAAACTATAATTTCTATGTCAGCCCATCTTCTTTGTTGACTAATTAAGGTATAATGAATGTAATGCAACGTAGGGATTATGTTATGTCTATGTAATGCAACGTATGGATTATGTTATGTCTATGTAATGCAACGTAGGGATTATGTTATGTCTATGTAATGCAACGTAGGGATTATGTTATGTCTATGTAATGCAACGTAGGGATTGTTATGTCTATGTAATGCAACGTAGGGATTATGTTATGTCTATGTAATGCAACGTAGGGATTATGTAATGCAACGTAGGGATTATGTTATGTCTATGTAATGCAACGTAGGGATTATGTTATGTCTATGTAATGCAACGTAGGGATTATGTTATGTCTATGCAAATGTACAAATGTGTAAATAGTATTGCTCCCACATATTTAACTGATATAATATATTATGTTCAAGATCACACTGTTATAGAAAATAGAAGTGTTTCTAATAATATGTTCCTACACCAAGAATAGACACATTTAAAGAATGCTTCCAGTATATAGGACCAACATTATATTACAGCTTACCACCAAGTGTAAAGTCGTCATGTAGTGTATCTAATTTTAAAGAAAGTACTAGATCATTTATTATAAATAAGTAACTGTCCTGTATGTAGTTTTATGTGTGAGTGTTAGCCAAAGTATGAATGAATGAACACTTTGTATTGAATCATTTAATGTTTTAACTGGGCACCAAGTGAGAATAAAATTTTGCAATTGGTTGTACCCAGTATAAATATGTAAAAAAAAAAAAAAATGCAGGTGTAAATTTCTTCCTCGCGAGCGATAGCAAGCCTGCAATTTAGGAGGAAGCTGCCAGCGGTCGGGGCATGTTTTTACCGAAAACGATACAAATTTATCTCGAGGAGATGGCTTGGGAGCATTTTTGTTTTGTTGTTTAGCTTGATGGAGGTTTTGGAAGTAAATTAATACAAATTATACATAAATAAACACACAAATACAAAAAATATCCCCTGAATTTAATAGAACACATTAATGAGGACCATGCATATAATAGGTCATGGACGGCAACATTATGGTGTGTGTGGTGAACAATGATATATATATATATATATATATATATATATATACAGTATATATATATATATATATATACAGTATATATATATATATATATATATGCAGTATATATTGATTTTGATTTTGCCCCGAGGGGCGAGTTTATTGAGCAGCGCCCCCCATCCTGTGAGGGGACAACCACTAGTAAGGCGATACATACTGCTCAAAGAGCCATTATTCCACTGAAACAACAGCATCGTCGTCTGGTTACATTCATATTTGTGTTTATAAGTCAGGTTGGCATTATTCAGATGTATATATATATATATATATGTATAAAGAGAGAGAGAGAGAGAGAGAGAGAGAGAATATGAAGCCTTTGATCACCGCTCTAACTCGTTAACCACCAAACTAATGATAATTGAATGTTAACGAGATGTGAACCTGTTGGGGCTGGTTGGTTTGATTATAAATGTCGCTTGTCCAATATAGAATCCATACACTGTATATAATTGGATGCAATGTATTTGAGTATTAATTTTAACAGATTTTGGTAAGATGAAAGTCATGACTATACAACAGATTAATAATATGCAGCAGGACTGTGTATACAACAACGTAAACAGTATTCTTAATATTATAACAATATTTTTGCACACAGAGTATGTGTATTGGTTTAGCGTCAGTTTATGTGTTATATTTTAGAGTGTACAAGTATGTGTACAGTCAAACTCAATAGATCGTTGAAAACCCGGTAATATACAGACATGACACACACACATGTATATTATATATATATATAGATAGATATATAGATAGATAGATAGATAGATAGACAAATAGATACAGTGTGTTTTTTAACTCCACTGACAAACGTTCAGGGTCAATTGTAAAGTGGAAAATATTATTATATTGTGCTATACCATTGTCACTCTTATGGCTTAATTAAGGAAATGGGTGTCTAATAAGAAATGTACAGTATATGAATTGCTTATATGCATTTATTCACACCCAAACACTCCCCCCCTCCCCCCCCCAACCCTCCTATAAACACACACACACACACGCACTTACACTTACACACACACGTCTGTGGACTAACAAAGCATCATACAGTAAATTCTCATTCTGGTTCACCCAATCAAGAGCAAGTGCACGCAACGAAAATGATGAGACTATTAACAGTGAAAATGTGCCTAATTGCAGTATTATGCTTCCACAGTATTGGCTACTTGCTTCTGAATTTGGCCACATAAATTATATCCAAAGTGAATTTGAACATTACCAGGAACTCTTTTTCTGTTAACTTTATATCAACATAATTAATAACAGGCAACATATAGATTATAAACCATTTAATTCAAAAGGTCAGCAAAAGTGATTGAATTTTACGTTGAATAATTATTACAGGCTGTTAATGTGTAAGAGTTTCGTAACACCTTAAGTGTTCTATATAGCATGTACAAAGTGTACAGTGAACAGTTTATAATATTATGTGTGTAATATAGAACAAGTCTGAAAACAAAAACTTATAGCTACCCTTAAATTGAACAACGAGTTTTAACCCTTCCAATCATATGAAACCTTATTCAAGCCTTCTTTGGTGGTATCTGCTTCTTACATTGTTTTCTATATGGGCTCAACAATCCCTTATAAACTTGGACTGTAAAGCTTGTGTAGTCAGTGTAGCTATGGAGGCTAAATCTATGTATTGAACAGTTCCCAGCATTTATAAGGTTACACCAGTATAAATCTTTGAACCTTAAAATACATATATGTTTACACTAACTCACCAACTAATTTACAAATAAACCTAACTAAAGAAATCAATAATTTGGGATATAGGAAAGATAATATTATGTAATGTCTCGTTTGAGTTCAATACTGATGCGTCGCCAATTATGCTCTTGACTGCACAGTTGGCCAAATAAGTCGTGTCGCCACTGTCATTACGGTTTGCTCGCTGACGCTGTATGCTGAATTAATGTCTGTCAAATGTTGAATAGGGTGTGTAAAGATAGGAACATGTTTTGTATATCTCACTCGAAACGATGAATTGATGCTTAGATAGTGCTGATACCAATTATTGAACGAAATATAGTTGGTGCCGCGAAATCACTTATTTGCCCAACTGTACATCAATTATACTTTTGCTACGATTTCACTGTACCTAGGAATTATGTCTTGGAATGAAAGGTTGGTAAATGTTCAACTGAAGGCTGATTAAAGGTTGTTCTTAGCACTCGCTCATCCGACGTCTTGATGGATATTCTGATATTTTGCTTAAGGGGGTAGTACTCGCTTTTTCTGGACCGCCTTCTCCCTCATATTTAGCATATTAGTGTTGTGGTTTTAAGACGTTCGTTTCGTTAGTTTGGCGATTTTGAGACATTTTCCCTCAGTTAGTTTTCAACATTAAGACCTTTCGTGCCCTATAGGTGTCGATTTTTTCCTGGCGAGCGATAGCGATCCTCTATTTTTTTAAGGAACCGGCCTTCGGCCGGGATTTTTTTTTTTACCGAAAAAAGTACACATTTATCTTGACAGGGGGTCTAGGGGGTGTTGTTCTAAGCTTGGTGGAGGTCTATCGAGGAAACTCAAAAATAAATGCATAAATAAATGTATAGACCAAAAACCAAGTACTACCCCCTTAATTATTATGAAGAGTTTTGAATACTTTTGACATTTTCGAGCAATTTACTTCTAGGATGAGCCTAGACTAAAAATACAACAAATAATACTAATAAACAATACAGAAAAACCCCGCCTCCCCAGTCCTCCTTCAAGCTAAAGAAATTGATATATTAAACAAATAAAATAAATTGCCTTTCAGACCCCTTCAATATAAATGTATTCATTTTTCGGTAGCGAACTGCACCGAGCAAAGGTCGGTGTAACTTAATTTGCAAGGTCGGTATTGCTCTCCCAGAAACAATATCGATAAACTGAATGAGGCAAAGCATCATATGGTCACTAAAGGGCTGTACCGTCTTAAAATCCCAAGCATAATGGAGTGAAACGGGGTGGCTCCAAAAAGACCCTCTTTGAATCAGATAGTGTTACACTGAATACAATCGCCCGACGGTAGCTGTTGCCAAAGAACATTTAAGGTGTCATCTGATTTATTGAATGAACTGTACACTTTCTAGACAGGTCCACACCTCACAAGGGTCATAAATATATTAAAACATATGAATAATATGATCAAATCGGTGTTTATAACTAGTATTGCACCCTACTTATAAACCATACTGTATGTATGCCCATCAACAGAGATAGAGCTACCTGTGTGTGTGTGTGTTTGTGAATGTGTGTGTGTGTGTGTGTTTGAGTAAGAGTCTATTTCCGCTGTTATAGCGCTATATGATCGCCCATAATGCTCCAATTTACAGTAATACTGGATATATGCAATAAAGCCAAACAGAAAATTGCGTTGCGTGTATTCCTGAACAGCTCACAATATTATTTTCAAAGTTACAACACCCAAAAATTGTTCAGCATTAATTGCTAACACGATCCGTTACCAATTAAAAAAAGTTTTATTTTCATATGACACTACATAATTTATAATTGAAATATGGTATTGATAATATTGTGTTGGATTATGTTTATTTTATAAACAAAAACAAATACAATTCTGTCTATGTAGGTTTATACACTGCTTCAAAATAATTGGTTGATACTATATTGGTGTATTATTAGCTTGTCTGTGTAGTCAAAACTACATTAACCCATTAAATATTATGATGAATTTTAGCAGTATATTCTCCCAGTATAGCCGTCAATTAAACATGCCACAAGCGGCGCGGCTGGGAGGATCAGATAGCCGTGTTGGAGAGATAGGACAAGTAACAGAGATAAGGTTGTGATCGGAGGAGCCCAACGGAGAGAAAAGCTTCACAGAATAAGCAGAAGGATTAGAACTTATAAATATTTCAAGAATGTTGGGCCGATCTCCTAGGTGCAGGTCTGGGATACGGATAGGTTACTGAACTAACTGCTCTAGGTCATTTAGGATTGAACAGATGTAGGCTTCTTCACCAGGTTGGTCAGTGAAATGAGAAGAGACCCATTGGTGATGGCGAACAATAAAATCACCAAGATGGAGATTTCTGCGAAAGGAGATATGGATAGAAAGTTACATACTCAAAGAAATGTGGATAGTCAGTAGAATTAAGGGAAAAATAAAGAGGGTAGATATATTTAGTTTGAGTGATAAGAAAGCCTTAGCCAGAGAGTTGAGAATTCAGAAGAATCATAGTTGGGAACACAAGAACAGACAAGACACGCAAACACGCAACATCTACCTTTGGCATGAAACTGAGGATAGAGATAGTAGGAGGATACAGAGAAGGCATTGTCAGTAGCTCCAGATAACTGGGTTTCGGTTAGGAGAAGATCAGGATTCGTAGAATGAAGGTGCTTTTCCACAAAGTGCAAGTTAGAGAAAAGACCACGACTGTTGCAGAATTGGATAGAATGTTTAGAAAGTGGTGGTCCAGGGCATTCCGAGCAGTACTGTTTACCCCCCTCCCCCAATTTGGTATATTGTTTTTGGAAAAGGTAGTGTAGTTAGGCTCGAACGTCCTGTCACTCTTTCAACTCTAGGGGAGGCACTCGCCACAGGCAATTCAGCCTTTTGTCTCCCTCTCTCACATAGAAAAAAAAAAAAATGTAATATAGTGTATTGGAAGGGAGATAAGGTGTTTTGGAGGGCAAGTTAGGGTTGCCCTCTGCTTTGGTGTGGCATGGAAAGGATCAGCAAAGGAGATCAGGTGGTAAAACAGGAGTTCCAGTTGTCCTTACAACTTTCTTGTAGCACTCCCTGGGAGTACCTCCCTGTTCGGCTGCTGGCTTCAGCCAGTACGTTCCACAAGGCCGAACCAACTGAATGTGAGCCTTTTCACACTTTCCAGCAAATCTACATTCACACCACACCGCTTTCTTACTTCCTCATTCCTCTGTCTATTCCTCCATGTAACTCCACATGCACTTCTGAAGTAACTCATTTCCACCCCTCTCACTCTTGATTTGTGCCACTCCAACAATGTCCATGCTTCACTCCCGTATGTCAATGTCGGGATTACCATACTCTCTTGACAAAGGAATATGTCGAAAGGAATTAAAACTGCCAAACTAATGAGGCTAAAGTCTTAAAATCTCAAAACTAATGAGACTAAGCATGAGGGAGAAGGGGGTCCACTAAAAGGACCCATTTAATACTAGAATACGTTAATGAACCAACGAGGCTGGATTTGGTGTATACAGTATATATATAACAAACACAAACAAAGGTAATAATAATAAAACAAAACTGTTATTGGCTAGTAATATGCCATAAAATCGCCCATGTGACGAGAAGTTCTTCCTAAGTTAACAACGATCGTCTGTTGTTAGCCAGGGAAACCAATAAGTAGAATCTAGTGTTGTTTTACGCCAAAAATACCCTCATTGTTCCCTGATTAAATAGCACTGTATGAATATTCCCATATTCAAAATAGGCTACAGGGGGGCAATGCCTAGTGAGTTAATTTCTCAATAGGTGGTGTTCTGAGAGTGAGAGTCCGAGTCTAGGGGTCGAGACAGTGAAGCACAGAGGCGAAGCAGATTCAGAGATGGGGCTGCTTCAAGCCGTGGGTGGGCAACCGGGCCCCGTGCATCATGCGAAGGCAAGATGGCAGGGGCTGATTGCAGTTCAAATCGCTTCACATGTTTCACTCCCTAGTGCTGAACGAGACCTTATGGGCTTCACCGTTGAATGTACAGGCTCTCAGCCTATGCCCGAGGAGTAGTTGGATTATAGAAGAAAACAAACATGAACAAGTGTTTCTTCCTAAGATGAACGTAATATGCTTCCGTTAACCCTTTCACCATACCATGTTATGTTTCTTCGTTTTATTATGGCCATTACTGGACGATCTTATTCGGTTTAGGGAGGAGTTGGAGGAGCCACATAATTAACTAAGAAACAATTTTTATTCCCACATGTTCTTCCTGGCAAACTCTGGTTTCTGCCAAGATAGCTTGGATGCACTCTAATTTGCATAAAAGGGATTCATCTATCTATCAATTGCCAGACGTCATGATCTCCAAAGGGGTGGAAACGAATGAAACACCTTCGTGCACCTCTGTTTCATGTCAGCCAATATCCCTTCTCTCAACCAACACCACTCGACTGTCGACTCCCTTCTTCCACCTCTCTCTTGGCCTGCCTTTCCCTCTCTGTCCTTCAACCTGACTCTCGTTCACTGTCTTAGTCATTCTCTCGCTTCCCATACGTTCCACAAGGCCGAACCATCTCAAGGTGTTCCTGTTCACACTTTCCAGCAAATCTACATCCACACCACACCACTTTCTTACTTCCTCATTCGTCTGTCTATTCTTCCATATAACTCCACATGCGCTTCTGAAGTAACTCATTTCCACCCCTCTCACTGATTTGTGCCTCTCCAAGAACATCACGTATGTCAATGTCGGAATTACCACACGATCATGCAATGACTTCTTCATTTCCATGCTGACCCGTTCCTTGTCATTGCTTTCAGCGTTCCTACAACACTATTCCCCTGTTGCACCCTCCCTTGCACTTCATCCTCCATACTCCTATCTTTACTCAACACACTGTCCAAATACTTAAATGAGCTGACATTCTCAATAACCTGGCTATTCAACCTTACCTCACACTCTGTGACTGCACCCCTTTCAAAAACCATAGCCGTACTCTTCCCCGCATTTACCTTGGGGTTCCGTTTCTCACACACGGTTCCAAACATATTTACCAGACCCTAATGCTGGGGTCACACATTCACGTATATGCTCCCGTATGCTCCCATACGAAGGTTTATTGGTAGTTGGCAACCGAATACGTAAAACGTAAGGGCTTAGTACGCAAAACGTAAATTAAATTGTGTCTAGTCGTGGGGGTTGGTACGCATGGCGGGCGTAGCCACGCTGGTCTTGGAGGTGGTTGGTGCGGCCAAGGTCGTCCGGTATGTTTTGGATTTCGAATCAGATACGGGGCTCGCGCTCACGTATGTCAAAAGTCGGGAAAGCATACGTTTTACCTGGCTAGCTGCTACGTCTTACGGGTGCAGCCCCGTAAAACGTAGCAGCTAGACAGGTAAAACGTAAGTTTCTCCCGCCAATCGTACAATGTTCACGTAAAACGGGAAAGTGAAAGTAAGTCCGGGCGCATCTGGCAGAACCGCCGCACTGCGGGTTGGCGGGAAGACGCGGCACCGTTGTACGGTGGGGTCACGGGGACAACGGACCAGCGGGGGACACCTCAGTCACACCTCTCACCACACCGGAGCAGCAACCAACAAGCCAACCCTGCCACCCTCTGCACCCTGCCGAAAACAAATCGTAGCAGCGAAACGACTGCACCTATGGCTTTCATATTTTTACCACATGTACCTTCCCCTTTAGGCTACCCACCACAAAAATCCCAAATCCCTCCTCCCACCCACTCGTTGACTGTCGGTCCCGTCAGAAGGAAAAAAAGGAAAATCTGTGGCGGCGAAACGACTGCACCAATCGGGTCCATATTTGTGTGACAAGTCCCTTACCCTTCTGCCTTCCCCCCACCACACCCCCAACCACCTCCAACCACCCACTTCCAGCGTATCCGTACGAAGAAAAGGAAAAAAAGGAAAATCTGTGGCGGCGAAACTACCTCACCAATCGGTTCCATATTTGTGTGACAAGTCCCTTACCCTTCTGCCTTCCCCCAACCACACCCCCAACCGCCTCCCACCACCCACTTCCAGCGTATCCGTATCCGTACGAAGATAAGGAAAAAAAGGAAAATCCGTGGTGGCGAAACTACCTCACCAATCGGCTTCATATGTGTAACACAAGTCAATTACCCTTCTACCTTCCCCCAACCAACCCTCCCACCACCCTCCCACCCATACATTCCGATACCATAAAAGTCTCTGTAGTCTATAGTGTCTTTTCAGCTACTTTCGGGACCATCGGGGACCTGATTTCTGGCGAAAATGGACAAGGGGAGTGTTTTTTTTACCATTATCCTTCCTTTCTCTCCCAACTTGATAGATTTAGCCAAAACAAAACAAAAACTCTGGCACTGGCAGAAGCACACCGTCAAAATTGGCTGGCACTCAGCGGGTTAAAGGTTGCAAGGATGAATGGTCTTTCCTCTATAAAGGGAGTTCACAAAATTGAACTCCTCCAGGATGAATTCCGCGATGTTGTTCATGGTGCCGATGAAGGACTGGGAATGGGAATGGTGTGGCCATTCCTGCCCTTTTGTAGTTCCCAGATTCCAACCCCGACCTACATGGTTGACAAAGACTGTCTTTGTCTGTGTTTGGACAGACGGGGTGTGCCTACGATTGTCCGGACACGGTCCACGTAATGCCTACAAACTCACAAGACGTACGGCCTCAGCTACGTAGGTCTTGTGGGGGCGTGGCCATGGGCGTGGCCTGTGTTCCCGCAAATCGGGCAGCCCAGGCGGACTAACGGGGACATGCTTACGCAAGTCGCAAGCACGTACGTAGCTCCATACGACTACATTACGTCTGACGTAACACTGGCCCCGTTACGGTACGTATGTCGGGAAGTGCAATAGTCGTAGTCTATACGGGCGTACACGGCCGGACTACGCCCGTCATAACACAAAATTGGCGATCACGCCTGACGGGAGTATACGGGAGCGATATACGTGAATGTGTGACCCCAGCATAAGATATAGCTAACATAAAGTGGGAAAATGTGCCACGGCATCTTGATTTTTGTTACCGTAGATTTTTTTTTTTTTTTTTTTTTAAGAGCCAATGAACGGAGGAAGGAAAAACACAGATAACACAAAAAGGTCCATGTGCCTAAAGGCATCCTCCATTCATAAAATGTTTGTAACAACTGGATTTAAACTTTTGTAGATTGTAAGTTTGTGGAAAGCAACTCGAGGGAAGTGAATTCCAAAGAGTAGTAGTTCTAGGGATAAATGAATTTTGATAAGCAGAATTTCTTCATTGTGGAAGAGAAATAGTAAATTCATGGGCGCTCTCGGCTGCCCTAGTTCTACGGGGAAAGATGTGGAGAGGCGGCACAATTGAAGCAAGTTCCTCGGAACAATTGCTGTGAAAATATCTGTAGAATAATGCAAGGGATGCAACGTTTCTTCGTATGGATAATGTAGGAAGGTCCTGTGTGATTGCAGGGTTATTGATTAATCTAATAGCTTTATTTTGAATTTTGTCCAACTGCCTCAATGCAACCACTCCACTTCCACTCCACAGAGGTGAACAGTAATCCATCTGAGAACGCACATGACTTTTATATATTACGGCCAACTGCTCGTCAGTGAAAAATTCTCGAACTCTGTACAGGAGTCCCAGTTTTTTAGAGGCATTTAGATGAAGATAAATCTCATCCTAGAATATTGTGTATAGGTACTGGTATAAATTAACTACATACAAAAATCGAATACATCTCATCATTCGATACCTTTCCTAAGCCAAATAGAACCGTCTTATTGCACCTAATAAAATAAGAATAGATTGTCTTAATTTTGTGCATATATAAACTAAATACACTAGATGGGATATATCATGGTGTCTGTTATGTCTTTATATTTCATGTGTATGAAGGAGACCAAAGGCAAAGCTGCCTACACCCCAGGTAGGCACACACATACTTACACACACAAGTTGAAGGAATGACAGAGATCCAAATTCAAGGTACGTTAGAGTCAAAATGTCTGGATACCCGGAGCTTGGAGCAGTTTATGTAATAGGATGAGGGAAAGACAGATTGAGGGAGATAGTTCCAGAACTTGAGTTGAGTATAAAATAAATTGGGAATATCGGTTCACTCTTGGGTTAGAGAGTTGTACAGAATAAGCAGACTAGTAATGACACTAATGAATTAACTAAATTGCTGGTTTAGTTGTAATTCATATTGACGGTTGTTTTTGTTAGTGGTTGTGGATGTAATACCGTCTTCGCTGTTGCAGTTATTAATGTTATTGTTGTTTTTATAATACCTATACATTGAATAAAATAGTCGTCATATTGTTTTCTTGAAAATATGGATACTGTGTGTGTAAAATGAATATCCTACATCCTGTTCCAAACAGGTAGGCCAGAAATCGTGAACCCTAGCCTTTATAACTCAAAAAGGGCTATGGCAAATAGACTTTAAATGTCCACATCTATTCCCTGTCTGAACCTTCCCAAATGGTAGACATATTAGCTCAATTCTCCCTACCAGGAATTCACCGGAGACCTCTGGTGGACGCTTCCGAAATAGCGCCAGAGCTACGTCTGTCGACATCAACAATACTCAACACCTAGGCTATGCAAGGTTTATCACGATTTCTTACGATTCTGCATGTTTTTAATATTATATACTAGATGACTACACTAAGTGCTTATATAGTATGGTAGTCGTTGGAATGTCCATATGTAGCAAACAATTACTAAAAGCGAAATTATAAAGATGATTAACTATCATAACAAAAATGCGCGAAAAAACATTCTTTCTTATATATATATAAATATATGTTATTTAATATTAAGGGTGACTTTAAAATATAATGAGCATTAATATGCAATGATTGTAATGTGTGTCAGCTATAGAAAGTACGACATATGGCTTATAATTAAGAATGATTGATGGAGAGCGAGGGTGAAGAACTGCGGGATATCGCCATTTAAAGGGCCCAGGTCGCTTACTGTACAAAACAACGTGTCAGGCGCGGCAACTCCAAGAAATTCTGGTAGGGAGAATTACTCTAGCTGTTATTGAGTTATAGAGGTCAATGTTAAAGAGTTTTCGTCTACTAAATTGAACAGGGTATAGATAGTATCATGGTGTTTTATCTGCAACCTGTCTAGCTCTAGGACTGATACATCACCCAAACATAATTGTATTTGTTGTTATATATATTGAGATGTTGTAGATGTTGGTGGTGTTTGTGGTGGTGGTGGTGAAAGTGGTGTTGTTTATGTTGTTGTTAACCCTTTCAAGTTTATGGCGCATTTTGATAGTTTATTTTGGCTATTATTAGACAATTCTGTACAGATTAGGAAATATGTGTGGGAATTATAAGGGTAAGGACTATATCCATTAATCCGTTATGACTTTTTATATAACTCTCTTAACCCATCCAATCCCAGTGACGGCTACCAGCCGTCAGTAGATAAGTCACTCCCCAGTCCCAGCGACGGCTAGGAGCCGTCAGTAATATACTTTCCTTGTAACTGCCTGTACAAGGCTGTACCTGGTACCACGACCGTTTTTTTAGCGCTGCTCTCTATATTGCAACACTTCTCAGCTTGTATAAGACCCACTGAAGGGTGGGAGAGCCAGTTTTGCTTCATCGCTTGAGGTGGAAAGTTGTTCTATCTTGCCATTTTGGTCACAGTGCTTGGGACTGTGATGGGGACTTTTATTACTGTATCCTACGGTAGAGTACGGGTTAATCTGAATAATATTGTCTAATAATAGCCAGAAAACCGAAAGGGAATGAGTCACTGTATCTTCTAAGGGTTTATATTAGTGATCGTCTTCCTGTACATAAAGCCAAATAAAATTATCCGAGAATATTGATATTGCCGTCGATGCCGTGCAAGGTTGCTGAATTTTTTGTTTTCTATGAGTATGAAGAAGACAAAAGGAAGGCTGCCTGTGACGAGTGTCTCCCCCAAAGCCAACACAGTGATACAGAGGGACGTTAGGGTCAACATGCCTGGACACACACATTTTAAAGCATCATTTGATGAAGGACAGGTTGAATGAGGGAGAGAGTTCCAGAGTTCACTTGTTGAGTAGAATAAAGACTGGGAAAATCTGCTAATTCTTAGGTTGGACTGCTGGACAGAACAGGAGTTGGACTGTGTTGAAAGGTGGGTGCTGCAAGGGAGGGGGTATGCAATGAGAGAGCTCTGAAAAACACTAATTGTTGTAATAGCGATAGAAAAGTGAAAGAGATGCAGTATTGCAGTGTATAGAAAGAGATTGTAGGGAACTAGTAAGAGGAAGTGAGTTAATGAGGCAAAATGCTTTTGACTCTACTCTTTCGAGACATGCAGTATTTTTTTGTTTTTATTCCAATTTACTCCCTCTCGGGCATAGGCTAAGAGCCTGTACGTTCAACCGTTCAACACGGTGAAGCCCGTGAGTTCTTGTTCCAGTCTTGGGAGTGATACATGTGAAGCACTTAGAGCTTGGCTGCCTACTCACGGCTCGAAGAAGCCCGATATCTGGAGCTGCTTCACCTTTATGCTTCACTGTCTCACTCCCAAGACTCGGACCCTCACTCTCAGAACGCCACCTATTGAGCAATTAACTCACTATAGCATATTTTTAATATGAGAATATTTATACAGTGCTACTTAAATCAGGGAAAAATTCGAATATTTTTTGGCGTTTTGGTGGGCTTTGTGGTAATGCACTGATACTAGGTAGAGCACAAATTCGATCCAAATAATATTTTCCCATTGATACATCGGGATTCGAACCCGGGTCCATTGGATTACCAGTCCAGTGGCAAGACCACTCCACTACACCTCCCCTGAGTGGGTAGAACCGCTTCACACATGCGAACAATACTCGATGCATGGGTGCACTGTGCCCCTATAAAAAGCAGGAAGCTGTGCAGGGGTGAAGAACCTATGGAGACGGATGAGCAACCATAACTTTTAGGAAGCTGTTTTAGCAAGTGTGGTAATATGATCTTTCAGAGAGAAGCTGGATGAAAACGATAAACCAAGAATATTGAGAGAAGACGAAGGGTTGATTTTTGTAGTGTTGACGAGTAATTGATAGTCTTGTGGAATATTGCGACAGGTGGATAGAAGGAGAAATTGAGTCTTGAAGGCATTGAAAGTAACAAGATTTTCTCTGCCCCAATCAAAAATAATTGATAGATCAGTAGATAGACGTGCACGTGACGTTTGGAGTGATTGCATGCTGGATTATTGTGAAAAACTAGTTGCATAGTGTAAGGTAGATTCATCAGCATATGGGTGGATAGGGCTACTGAGGTACAGGATATCATTAACCCGAGAACGGCGAGAAGACTTCAGTAGCACTTAACCCACGGGACCCCAGTGACGCAGCGTTTGCGTCACCAATGTATGTAACGCTAAACCCCAGCGCAGCAAACGTTGCGTCCGCTACTTCGACCTCATTTACTCAGCTCCTATGGTAGGAAATGGCTTGAGAATGGTATGGAATATTCCTTACAGTGTTGCTGAACAGTGGCAATACCCGCCAACCGCCTAGGCAAGCCGCGCGGATGGTGGCGGGCGGATTAGTGGTGCCAGTTCACCCACTTACTTCACCGCGACTTTCAACCTTATTTACTCCTGCCGTATGGTAGCTAGAGGCTTGAGATTTGTGTGAGATATGCTTTAGGATGTTGGCATTACTTGACCATACTCGGCAACCCCCTAAGTCCTGCTGGGCGGGTGATGTGCGGGAGGAGGCGAAAAATACTGTACCCGCGTATCTCACCACGACTTTCAACCTTATTTACTCTTGTCCTATGGTAGCTATAGGCTTGATATTGGTATGGGGTATTCCTTAGGATATAGGCAATACTTGGCAACCCCCAAGTCTAGGTTTGTTGGGACATGGGACGCGCATGACAAAGGACAGTCAGTTTACCCGTTGATCTCGCGAGTGCAACACCATGTCGGATTTACCTTGCCCTCCCCCCCATCGGACCCCCAAATGACCGAGGTGAGTGTTTTTTTGTTTTTTTTCTTCTTAATTTCTCACCTATTTAAGCTATTTAAAAAAAAAAAAAGGCCAAATCTGCTGGTCTCTCGATGTAAATTTAATCTGGGGTCCAGTGGGTTAAAACAAAGGAATATGTGATTAAGTGAGATAATTCCCCTCCATACCTCCAATCACTCCTCCACATGTGTCAAAACCCCCTCCTTCCCCCCCTTCAATTATCACCTGTTTTTCCTCTTATTCACTTGTTTATCGGTTTATTTATCGCGCCAATATCTCCAATATCTGCTCAGAATCAAGCCAAATCTGTTCTTCGACTTGCGAAGCACTCTTTCATCAATAATAAATGCACTGAACTATCCAACTCTAGATCTTCCCAAGCTTTCTGGCATCTAGCCAAAAATCTTTCCAACAATTTTTTTTCCTCGTCTTTCCCTCCCCTTTTCCATGCTGGAGGCTCAACCATCACTTCTTCCTCTGACAAAGGTGAACTCTTCGTTCAAACTTTTGCTACAAACTCCACCTTGGATTATTCCGGTGCTATTCCTCCCTCTCCACCCACCTCTCTCCTACTTATGCCTAATATCCTAATCTCTTCTAAAGATGTACTTTCTACCCTCTCTGGGCTTAATACTAAGAAGGCGTACGGTCCGGACGGTGTTCTTCCTGTTGTACTAAAAAACTGTGCTTCCGTGCTGACCCCCTGCCTAGGCAAACTCTTTCGTCTCTGTCTCTCCTCTAACGTCTTCCCTTCTTGCTGGAAGCTTGCTCTCATTCAACATGTCCCAAAGGAGGGTGACCGCTCTCAACCCTCCAACTATCGTCCAATTGCTCTCATCTCTTGTATATCTAAAGTTTTTGAAACTATTCTTGCTTCCAAATTTCTTAAGCATTTCTCTTCTCATAATCTGCTCTCAGATCGCCAGTATGGCTTCCTTAAGGGTCGCTCTACTGGTGATCTTCTTTCATATCTTACTAACTCTTGGTCATCCAACTTTTGGGACTTCGGTGAGACTTTTTCTGTTGCACTAGACATATTGAAGGCCCCTGATATAGTCTGGCATAAATCTTTAATTTTCAAACTACCCTACTTCGGTTTCTATCTCTCCATCTGTGCCTTTGTCTCTAGTTTCCTTTCCGGCCGTTCCATAGCTTCGGTTGTGGACGGCCATCGCTCAATTCCTCATCCTATCAACTCCGGTGTCCCTCAGGGTTCTGTCCTATCTCCTATTCTCTTTCTAATTTTCATTAATGATCTTCTCAACTGTACATCCAGTCCCATCCATTCATATGCAGACGACTCTACCTTACACTACTCATTTAGTTTTCCAGAAAGCCCCAGCCGGCAGTCCCTCAAAATCAAAGGTAATGAAGCTATAAAACACTTATCTTCTGATCTAGCTACTATTTCAAATTGGGGTAGAGAAAACCTTGTTGCATTTAATGCTTCCAAGACCCAATTTATCCATCTTACTACCGGTCAGCAACCTCCAGAGGACTATCCCTTATTCTTCAACAATACAAATATAAATCTTTCAACTTCTCTCAATATTCTTGGTGTTTCTTTTTCTTCTGTTGTCACTTGGAAGGACCATATTACCAGTCTTGCTAAGGCAGCCTCCCAGAAGCTTGGTGTGCTCAACCGCCTCAAGGGGTTCTTTACCCCTGCGCAGCTTCTTGCTCTGTACATTGGCACAGTGCGTCCTTGTATTGAGTATTGTTCACATATGTGGGGAGGATCCTCTCATACCGCACTCCTAGACAAAGTAGAAAGGAAAGCCTTTCGTATCATTAACGCCCGTCCACTCACCAACTCTCTGCAATCTCTCTCTCTTCGCCGCAATGTTGCATCTCTCTCGCTATTCTATCGCTACTACATTAATCAGTGTTCCTCAGAAATTTCCCAGTGTATACCACCTCCTCTCCGCCTTGCTACACAATCCCACCCCTACTCTGTGCAACTCTCCAACCCAAGAGTGAAATGCTATTTTCAGACTTTCTTCTATTCAACTGCTGAGCTCTGGAACTCTCTCCCAGAATCAGTCTTTCCCTTTTTCTATGACTTAAATTGCTTCAAACTCTGTGTGTCCAGTCATTTTAGCACGAACGTCCCTTGATTTTGGCCCTGTCACTCTTTCAAATCTGGTGAAGGCACTCGCTGCAGGCAGTTATGCCTTTTGTCTCCCTCATTCACATATAAAAAAAATAAAAATAAAAATAACCTGGTTCCAAGGGGTTCTGCGCATATCGAGTGCGTGGGGAGAGAAAGAAAGTGAGAGAGAGGCCTCAGTCTGCCTTCAGGCCTCGGAGAGTGAGGGTATACATCTCGTTCTCCTCACACTTCATGACTGGAAGGTCGGCAATAGTTCATCTATTTCACCCTCCAAACACTATTCCCACTTGTTTTATTGCTGTTACATGTTAATATCTTCATATTAAACATAAAATAGGCGCATATGAATAAGTAATAACGATATTTATCGTAAAATGACGATTTTAGGCGGGAATGAAGCCTAATATCGCTGCTTGGCGGTAGGGTGTGCACTATCAATAGCTCGCGCTTCCTGGGTTAATGCATATTAGAAAGAGAACTGGAGACAGGACAGAATCCTGAGGAACACCGGAGTTGAGGAAGTGAGCGATGTTTCCATTATTGAATGTTAGTGTTGTTGGTTGTGGTGGTGGTTGTGGCCATTGTGGTATTACTTGTTTGTTTTTCCTTTTTCTCTGTTTTAGTTAGTGGTGCTTGTGATGTTGAATAATTTAAGTACTATTGTATATTGAAAAGATAAGCATTCCAAATACTGGTAATGTATTATTGTATTATTACTGTGATGATTATGCATGCACACATTTTTCTCTTTCAGTCTATTTATGTATATTTATTAACTGTTTCTAACTCTCTAACTCACTCTCACTCTCTCTCTCTCTCTCCCTCGCTTTCTCTCTCTCTCTCTCTCTCTCTCTCTCTCTCTCTCTCTCTCTCTCTCTCTCTCTCTCTCTCTCTCTCTCTCTCTCTCTCATACACTCACACGCGCACACACATGTAGATATATTGTATATTATATTTCAGGCACTTCGTACTTGTTGAGCAGAAACTTTTATTTATATTTTTGTCATATGTAAATATCGTTCCATGACGATATAACAGACTATTGTGTTGGGAGAAAATATTGGCCAGGCAATAAGTGAAGCAATATCCTGGATAATATAAAACGAAGGGATACACAGAACGATGAAAGGAAAGAGTGAACAAGGCATGGAAGGGGAAGAAGAGAATAACACAATATACCGAGTGAGAAGAGGGAGTGTGTTAGACAGAAGACTAAAGATAGGGGCACGTGGGAGAGAGAGAGAGAGAGAGAGAGAGAGAGAGAGAGAGAGAGAGAGAGAGAGAGAGAGAGTTACAAGGAGTTACAAGGAATATTTATTATCTCGGATACCTTGCGTCCATTCTGAGGAGATACTCGAAGTGGAAGCTGGAGAGAGACGCTGTTTAGTGCACTACACTCTTTACAGGCTGTGCAAAATAATTCTATCTACTCTCTTCTTGAACTGCTCTACTGAAGAACTATTTCCAACTTCAGAGGGAAGTTTGTTCCAGGAAGAACAGATATTATATGTGAAAAAGTGTCCACAGATACTAGTGCTAAACCTTTTCAATTCTAATTTCCAGCCATGGTTGCATGTTGTATTCATATTGAAGCTAAACATGTTGTTATAATCCACATTGTCAAATCCCTTAAGTATTTCAAAAACTTCAATGAGCTGACCCGTAGTCTGCGGGTCTCCAACGGGAAGAGATCAAGAGCTCTCAACCGATCCTCATAGCTCATTCTTCTAAGCGATGGAATATGTTTTGTAGCCCTAGCTTGTACTCTTTCCAGTGGCGCTATATCTTTGCTGAGTGCTGGAGGCCAGAATTGAACAGCATACTCCAGGAGAAGCCATATTAGAGCATTGTAAAGTGTGAGGACTATTTCCTTATTTCTATACTTAAATTGCCTCTTAATATAGCCCAATAATTTCTGAGCTTTCTTCTCTACTTCAATGCACCGCTTGGAAAATATTAGGTCACTGCTAATCAGAACACCCAAATCCTATTCCAAGTCAGTCACTTCCAGAGGCATTCCCAGTAGTGAATAGCCTGAATTGGGGTTTGCTTGGCCGATATGCATCACCTTGCACTTTTACAAGTTCAGAGGCATCTACCATGTCTCCGACCATTCACCCAAACTGTTGAGGTCCATCCTGAGCTGTTCAACCCCTTTGGGGTCTTTCACATTCATTCCAAGCTTTATGTCATCTGGAAGCTTGGAGATCACACTCAACAGACCAATATCGTTGTCATTGACATATATGATAAACAGAAGTGGGCCAAGGACAGATCCCTGTGGAACTCCAGAAGTGACTGAAGTCCACTCAGAAGAAACACCATTGATTACCACTCGTTGTTGTCTACCTGTTAGCCAATTTTCAATCCAATTTGAAAAGAGAGAGAGAGAGAGAGAGATTGCTTCACAAGTGTTCTATTTCGACCAAACGTGTGTGTGTGTTGCTGAAACCTTAATATTATGACATGAGTGGGTGTATTAAGTTTACACGGTTGGGTGTGTGTGTTAATAATAGTACACATTACTAACATAACTGCTACCGTCAAGCTGCTACCGTAATTGACTACTTTCGAGTTTCGTTCTATAAGGAAGTTGGAGTTGTAAACGTCGATATTTAGCAGAATTAACAGCTAAATTTCGGTTGTAGTACATTTATAAATATATAAAACCCAATTCAACATACTTTCTATTCATTAGAAACCTACATTATTATCGTATTTCTGCTTAACGATGTTTCCGGCTCCAACTTCCTTATAGCCTGAAATTCGCAAGTGGTCGATTGTGGACACCTGGGTCAAGTGAGGCCACTCTATAAAACTCTTAGTATTCAATATATAGGGATCTTATCAATTGACCACTTGCGAGTTTCGGTCTATAAGGAAATTGGAGCTGTGGTCATCAATATTTAGCAGAATTATCAGCTACAATACGGTCATAATACATCTATAAATACATAAAACCAAATTAATCATACTTTTTATCGATCAGACATCCACATTATTATTACATTTCTCTATAATATCGATGTTTACGTTTCCAACTTCCTTATAGCCTGAAACTCGCAAGTGGTCAATGCAATCTAACACAACACCATTAAGCCGTAATTTGATAAAGACAGAAATCCTGAAACATTATTATTGAAGTGTTGATGAACTGTCTTCAATTGACCACTTGCGAGTTTCAGGCTATAAGGAAGTTGGAGCCGTGTACGTCAATATTAAACAAATGCAATAATAATGTACGTTTCTGATGGATAAATGGTAGGTTATGTTGAATTCGGTTTCATGTATTTATATAATATGTAGGCTACTACGATCGTATTTTAGTTGTAAATTCTGTTAAATATCGTTGTCTACAGCTCCAACTTCCTTATGGAACGAAACTCGCAAGTTGCCAATTGCCCCAAGTGTCCACAATTACCTCCTTTGACGGCATACTTTTTAAGATTATGAATTTGAACACATTTTAGAAAGCCACACCACTGTAATCTAGTTGTGGGGAATATACAGGGTGTTTCATAAATACCTTTCATAAATTTCAGAATGAATAGACCTAGCAATAATAAATATACTTTACTATGTGACAGTTTTGGAAATTTCTCATATTTACCGGGATATTACACATTTTAGTTTAAATAGGAAAGTCTAGGGGATGAAAACGATCAGTAGATTATCATCACCTCAATTACTTATTTTGTCATAAATGTTTGAACATCAATGTATTTTACAGTATTTACAATAGTTGCTCGAAATTTCTCCCACCCTCGTTGATACAGGCTTGTGCTCAGCGCATAAGAGACTGTCGCACTCTTTCAAATATCCCTGGTGTGTTTCTTACTTCTCTGCATGCCTCTTGAACTCGTTGCCACAGTTGATGACGGGTGTTGATTTGTGTAGCATATACCCTGCTCTTTAAGTGTCCCCAAAGATAAAAGTCAAGTGGAGTTAGGTCCGGTGATCTAGGTGGCCAGGCGATGGGACCACCACGGCCTATCCACTTATCAGGGTACATAACATTAAGGAAATCCCTCGTACCTCGTGCAAAGTGAGCTGGAGCCCCATCCTGCATGAACCACATTTGTCTACGTGTTCTGAGAGGCACATCTTCAAGTAGTATGGGTAAGTCATCCTGAAGAAATCTGGTGTACACATTGCCTGTAAATCGTTGTGGTAACATAAAAGGTCCGATTAGATGGTCACCAAGAATACCGGCCCAAACATTAATCGAAAAGCGTTCCTGATGTCCCCTCGTTGTTGTTGCATGTGGATTTTCTGCTCCCCATGTATGTGTATTATGTAGGTTCAACATGCCATTTCTTGTGAATTTTGCCTCATCACTAAACAAAACCTCTGCAATAAAACCGTTGTTCTCCCTCTCTTGAGTAAGGAGCCACCGACAGAAATCCACTCGTTGGTGATAATCACGTTCAGTCAGAGCATGGATGTCAGAGGTGATGATATGGGTACAGGCCATGTCTGTTTACAATCCATACTGATGCATGAGCCACACCAAATCGTGCACCAAGTCGACGTGTGCTTGTAGATGGATCATCTGCGATGGCATCAAGGATATACTCTTCTGCATTGAGTAGTTGCTCATCATGAGGCCTTCCTCTGTCTACTGCACATGGATTCAGTGAGCCATATTCCCGTAGTCGTCTTTCTAATCTACTGATTGTGTTCATCCCCTAGACTTTCCTATTTAAACTAAAATGTGTAATATCCTGGTAAATATGAGAAATTTCCAAAACCGTCACATAGTAAAGTATATTTATTATTGCTAGGTCTATTCATTCTGAAATTTATGAAAGGTATTTATGAAACACCCTGTATATACTGTAGATAGGTTAAATTATTAAATCACTGGTATATGAATTAATCCCGACAATAAGTTAAATAATAATTACCAATATGAAGAATTCAATGGGTGGTTTCCTGTCCTCTTACACACGGCTAATTCATATGAATGACATGTAGGAATGTTCACATAATACAATATCAATACATTATGAACTTAGCTTAGAGGACCGGTGGTGTAGGACTGAAGATATATATTAATAGTGGTAGCACTACTGTAATCTAGTGTTCTTAAGGGCGTAGTGCTTGCTTTTTGGGCTATACATTTATTTATTTATTTATTTATTTTTAAGTTTCCTCGCTAGACCTCCATCAAGATTTAATAAAATACCTCCTAGACCCCCTTTCAAGAGAAATTTTTATTTTTTTTGGTAGAAAAATGTCACGGCCGAAGGCCGATTCCTTCTGCAATTACAAGCTCGCTGTCGCTTGCCCGGAAAAAATCGACACCTAAATTGCACGAAAGGTCTAAATATTGACCAAGAAATGGGGCAAAAGGTCGCAAAATCGCCAAACTAATGGAAAGAACATCTTGAAACCTCAAAACTACCATGCTGAACATGAGGGAAAAAACTACCATGCTGAACATGAGGGAGAAGGGGGTCCATTCAAATCGAGTACTACCCCCTTAATAGAAAACATACATATTACTGCTAATAAAAAATCAAAATGTTTGAATAATTTGATATACTGTAATTATAAGAAAAGCGATTATTACATTCTATGCATGTCAGTTATATTATATCCTATGTGTTCTTTTTTGCAAATAGGAATTTTACAGAGTTAGTTCAGATTTATATAAGGTACAGTTCTCATCTTATATAGAGTTAAACCAATTCGAATCTTTGAACCTTAAAAGCCAGTGCCAGTGTTTTCTCATTTACAAATAATATATAAAAAACAATAAACATAAAATACTTAAATACAAAATAAAACTGTATAGCCAACTCTGCGACCTAGATGTCTTTAATTGGTGTTTAATCTATTTGGTAATAACGATTTATATATATATATATATGAATTTTCCATACTGACAGGTAGATGGATAGGGTGGAGGAGAAAAACACAGGGAAGAGCTATGAATCCTTTATTCTCTAACGTTTCGGGTTGTGTTGTGTACCCATTTTCAGAGAGACTGACAGATTTTAGAAAACTCACAGAATATATACAAAGTCAGGAAATTCATTGTTGGCATCCTAGAATAGTGCTGCCATTTTTGTGGCAATATTTTAAATCTTATAAGTGTAACACTCTTCTTTTGATCTTTGACCTTGATCTTTAACCTTAAGTATTATAATTTATATATAAAATGTATATATATGTTATTTAAGAAAAATGCAACTAACAGTCAGCTTATCGAAAATTGAGTATTTTGTATAATGCATATTAACTTTTGACCTTGGCCTGTGACCTTGACCTTTATGTAGGATTACATTTTTATTTTGTTTGATGTGACCCTGTAAATTTAAATAAGTGTGCCAAATTTCATTAAAAGTTCATAAGAGGTAATAAAGGAATACTTGACCTTGACCTTTGACTTTCATGATGTCTGAAAATTTAAACAAATATTTTTCATTTAAAGCACAGCTGTCTCAACAAATGTTGTGAAGATTACATGCATAGTAAAGAAATGAGCATATTGACCTTATATTTAACCTTGACCTGTGACCTTGACCTATCAAATGGAATTATGTTTATTATTGTAAAACCTTGGCCTAGGTATTCCGAATATACATGATATGCCTAGTGAGAATCTTACAGTAAATATGAAATACTATAGTCAAACCATTTTATGAAGTCAGTTCTCTGGCCACAGATTGGCAGCGCTGGACCTTCCACTTATCAGGTGTAATTTGATACCACGGATGACAGATCGTAACCTCTCTCTCTCTCTCTCTCTCTGTGCGTGTGTGTATGTGTGTCTTTCTCTCTCTCTCTTCTATAAGGTTCTTCCTAATTTGAATAAAATCGCCTGGCGGTCATCACTGCATTATTATAATTCATAATGAGAATTAGGTAAAATAATGGAAGGAGAGAGGTATCAACTTACACCTGATAAGTGGAAGGTCAAGCGCTGCCAATCTGTGACCAGAGAACTGACTTCATAAAATGGTTTGACTATAATAAAAATCGTATTTTGACCTTTGACCTTGAACTTTGATTTTGACCTTCGACCTTAGACATTCTTATCGAGAATTAAGTTAGCTTAACACCAATGTTAGTATTAACTAGTGTGACGCCTCCCGGCGTTAGCAGAATGGTTGCGTGGGGCATTGCAGCTCGCTAGCGCTCGCCAGGATGGGGGGATGGGCTACAGTTGTCCTAGAATGATCTGCTTTATTTCATTAGTGTCGTGTTGCCACAGACAGTCTAGAAATGGTCTTTGTTTTGGTCTGTGACCGCGCCTTATATTTTATATTCGCTATAATATAAATGTTGCTTGTGTGGGAGGCGAGCGAGACAGTGTGAGGGGGTACACCCGGCAGCGAGGTGAGCTATGACGCGGCTCGCTTGGGCGCTGACGGCGTTGGCGGCCGGGTGGTCAACTAGTCCCTTCCCGTCGCTGCCTCGTGTTCTTTACCAGCTCAGAGCTTGCCTGACACGCGTATCGCCTACATCCATTGCAATTCTGTCCCCCATACTCGCTACTTTGCATACTATTTCTCTCTCTCGACTTCTCCTTTCTCATTCTCTAATCTTTATTAAACTCAACATCCCTTCTGGTTTCAGCATAGACGTTCACCGTCGACCAGTCGTATTGTACGCGAAGCTCTCAGATATTTCCATGTATTAGGTTAAGGAGGTATTATGCTTTATTGAGGGTTAGAGAGACGGACTTTTCCGTATGTGTCCTCTCTCGGGAAGGTTGTAGACCGGTATATGTCTCCCTTGCAGGGTGTTGAGTGATTCTTCTTGGTTATCTAAAGCTAGACTGGGGGTAAGGTTACTGTGTCGTTGTCTCCGATGTGTGCAGTGTTAGCTAAGCTCTGCACGACATCAACAGGTACTGTGGGAGCCTAAGTTGTCTTCGGGTTGGTTTACTTTGCGAGCACAGCGCTGTGGTGTGAGAGGGCCATAGCCTATCCCTCACAACATAGTGCTGCCTCTTTGTGTTGACTTCTGAGGGATCGCCAGGATAGAGCAAGGTACTAGAGACCTAGATTTATCAAGAGAGCATCCCCGTCATATAACGTAATCTTCATTATACCACCCTCGGACAACGTTAGGCTACGAGCCGCATGCTCGCCCATTGTTGCCCTGCCTTGATACCCCAGCTAGACTTTATTAACTGAGCAGACACTGGTTAGAGATAAGCCCCATTATTATATGTATGCAACATTATTATTCACTGCACTTTTGAGCCGAGGTTGTTGTTGAGTTGCACAACCCGAGTAGGCTGTTGCGTTGTGTCACAAAGCATTTCTTTAGTTGTCGAGCATTACTACCTTTGCGCAGTCTTTATTATTCGCCTGCCTATTATTACTATATGTCCTAGCATTTATTGTGACCCGTATTCTGCATTATAATTGTTCAAGATTCTTTACGAACATCTTCCCAGCATCAGACTTATTTCAGAAGTTTCCAGTTGATGTTGCAGGACTAGCATTGCACTTTCTTTAATACAGGAGTGCCAGTTATTTGAGTATCTACCGTAACGTTAATTAATCACGTTAACTATCTTTCTTTGTGTAACATAATCGAGTAATCTTTTACTGTTTGAGAATAGGCTGTTTCATTGAGCGTCAGCCTAGTGTGTGTGCACCAGTTACCGAGTCATAGGATACCTCGTTGTCCAGGCACGGCTCAGGGCGGTAATGGTGTTTTGTTTTCCAGTGTTTAAGGCAGGGGTTGGATCTAGTGTTACCGTTGTTGCTTTTTGCCATTATCTAGTCCAATGTTGAAGAGCCCTGTGTCTTTAAGAACCTGGATCGTAACACTAGCGTTATGAATACGGTGCAATTCATATAAAACTTATAGATAAGAAATATTGACCATATACTGTGACCTTGCCCTATGACTAAAAAGAAAAAAACATATAGTTGAATGGTTGTCGCATTGACCAACTGAATATACCTGCACAATTTGGTGACAATACACTAAACAGTCTAGCAGGATTTCGGGAAAATGACAAACACGTTATAATTTAAGTCGCTTTATACCAGTTCTTTATTTCCACCATAGGAAAGCTCAGAACTATAACACTCAACAGGAACACAGCTGACTTTAATATATATAATTGTTATATCAATCAATCTCCACCAATGTCACAGAATACACAGTTTCGGTACACAAGTTTGATTTCTTATTAGCTAGGGTACAGACACAAGAATTTGATTGAGTTGTATCTATATATAATAAACTCAATGGATAATAAATATAACAATACAATTAATACAATTATTCTCACTTCATAACTCACAGGAATAAAATATAAATAAGGTAATTGTACAATAGCATCAATTAAGCATCAATGTGATGACTATATAAATATAGCTTAAACATACACAGAGAGGTTAGTCTCGCATAACAATGATTGATATCCTGATGGAGAACAATCGCGAGGTGGCGAGTGAATGAGGTAGGTAAATAAGACTGCAGAGACACACACACAGTGATCATCTTATATGAAAAATAGGATATCAGTTGAACGGTGAATAACTTGACGTTAATTCATTATAATAGAAGATATAAATCTTAATCAACTCATAGAGTTACAATAATGAATATAAATTCAGTGAACTGGTAATAAATTATATTAGCCTGTGTGTAGGGCTGATGATCTCGCTGTGGAGAATTAACGCGACGCGATACTGACAGAAGTTTATATTTAACTCAAAAGAAGGCTTAAACTGAGTTTGACGTCAGGAAGCATAAGCATAAAAATAGTCTTACAAAGAGACTGATGATAAACGCTCTCTGTGGACACTTACACATACAATTACGTACCCAGCTAATAACAACATATAGAATAAGATCCGGTATAGTGTTCACTGGTATTTACGTATAGTGTGCAATGTGCATGTATATCTCCCGAACGAATATATCTATAACCCGTATATGAAATATAGGGAACTATATGTCAAGGAATATAGATATAGCAATCCCACGTATAGAAAATGTTTTGTTCTCTCAACACGAGTGACGACTGCTAGAAGGTGAGAATTAATAATCTGTTAAATGACGTTAACTTGAACACTTAACCCACTGAACCCCAGCTAGCTTAGAATAAATGTACATCCAGGGACCGGCCGATTTGTGCAAACATTTTTTTTCTTCTAAAATGGAAGAAAAAGGTGAGATATGAAGAAAAAAAAAATACTCACCTCGGTCATTTGGGGGTCGTATGGGGGGGGCAGCCTCATACATCAGCTGAGGCTGGGCGGCCTTCAAACTTCCCGCCCGGCCAGCCACAGTTGAGCGCGGCAGCATGGCAGATGTACGATGCGGCCAGTTTTCGAGTGACGGTTATTTACACCACCCAAGCATCATGTGTGCCTTCATAGTTCATATACTACTAACATGTATCACATAATGTCATTGTAAGTGAAGTTACAGTGTGAAAAGTGCTTAGCTATAAGTCTTGTAAGTGCACACGAGTGGCAAGACCGTGGCGCGTCCCCGTTGCCATGGAGACTGGCGGCCATCATGGTCTCGGACAATAACAGAACGCACGAACTGACACACACCCAGCTGACTGACACGCGCCACCAACACTTTCCCTTTTATTGCGTTTCTCTCTTACTCCCCTGCTTTATTCAGTTTTCATGTCACTTCCTCTCTTTATTCAGTTTATTAGATTATCATATGTTTTATAGTTACAAAATATGAGTTTCACACATTGTTTTACGCACGGTTGACTTCGAAATAGTATATATTTACACTTATTGGTGTCCGTCACTGTTGTACGTATATTTGAGTGTCAATCTCACTTACATGTTGTGTTCGGCACTTTGTATATATTTAGTATTTACACTAGGTTTATATACACACACACTTCACAGCGTCTTTTATCGCAGTTTTTCAGTACACTCGTTTAGAAATACTCAAGGGTGTGATACTTCCTGAAGCAGTCCGGGAGACACAGTGAAACATCACATTCTGTGCACATCCACCTGGTATCTGTTCTCTCAGGCTGCCTCTGTGTCGTGTTGCGGCACACATGACACCGTCTTCGGGGTTTGTCATTGTTTTCTGTGGGCGGCACATATTCAGGGAAGTGGCATTGTGTCAGCCTGGCAATCCCTTCTGCTGCTGGGCATCGATGGGCGGGGGGTTGCTGGAAGTGGGGGGCAGTCATGTATTCCCTCAACAGCTCCCTGGACAACTCGATGCAGAAGTTCTCCATCGTTTCCTGCTTGCCGGTGATTGTTGCGTAGAGGATGTGGCTGTTATACAGGGTGAGATCGAGGAGGTGGAAGAATAACTTCTTATACCACCTCATCGTCTTCCTTGCACACTCACATGACGAGATGACAGCATCTGATTTGTCCACCAGCCGCATGTTGATGTTATAATCACAGATGGCCAAAGGTTTCGTGATTAGTTCACCTGATGCTCTGTCACGACGTCTGCTGTCTTGGAAGATGGGACGGTGGACTGTTGTGAGGACGTTCACATCCCGGTTATCCATCCAGGACAACATGAGGACATTGTTAGCCTGCTTGTGGATGATGGAGCCCTTTTCCCGCCTGGGTGGTAGTTCGGGCATGAAGATCCGATTCCTCCTGACGGTGCCACAGACTCCTGTAGCGCAGCTATGCAGGAACTTAGCAAGGGAGGGGCTGGTGTACCAGTTATCCAGGTACAGTATGTGGTCTCTGTCCAGGTAGCCCTGCAGCATGGTGATGACGACGGCCCCAGAAATTCCGTATGTCCTCGTTTCCACCAATTCTGTTTTCTTGCCCATATACAGAATTAGGTCCTGGATGTAACCGGTTCGACAGTCACACATCACGAAGGTCTTCAGGCCATAACGATGTCGTTTGCTGGGCATGTACTGCCGGATGCCAATATTCCCCCTCCACAGCAGCAAACTCTCATCAATAATGAGCTTCTGATGGGGTTTGAAGGCGGCAGCAAGCTTCACCTTCAGGTACTCGAAGATGGGTCTTATCCTCTCCATGGGGTCCTTCATAGCTCTTGGTTGACTTTGATTTCTGGTGTGGGCTGCCAGGCTGTCAATGAAATGTAGGTTCCCCATTATGGCTGTGAACCTATTTCTGCTCATTATTTGGCCAAAAATAGGGGTTCGGACGAGGGGATCCCAGGACCAGTACTTTTTTATGGAGGATTTCCTTGTGACCCCCATCAGCATGACAATGGCCAAGAATGTGTAAAACTCTGGGACATCTAGGGAGGACCATGACAGCCTTGCAGAGTATTTTGACTGCTCCTTCCCAGCCATGAAATAATAATTGTACCAGTTGGTCTGGTCAACAATTAGAGCCACGAGATTTGTAGTGAAGAACTGCCTGAAGATTCAAGTCTCGTGGTCTGCCGCTCCTGGTTTGGGAACGTAGGGTCGGCAATCCCAGCGCCCACAAAGTTGTAGTCGGTGGGCACAAAGTTGTCTCCATCAACCCAATCCCACACGTCGGGTTGAGCGGCACCTTCGTCGTCAGAGTCGTCAGGAGGGGAGTCACCATCAGGGCGGGAGGGCCTTGCCCTGCCTCTTGCCGTGCCTCTTGCCCCTGCCCTCAACCTCGGCCTTGGTCGAGCCGGCCCAGCCCTTGCTCTCGCACCGCCAGTGGTGGGGCGTATTAGGGTCACCTTAGACACCCTTCGGCCACGCCCACGCACAGGACCACTGGCACGCCCACGTATGTTGGTAGGGCGTTGCGCACGATCAGGGCGTTGTGGCGACGCAGGCGGTGATGGTGTCTGAGTGTTGTGTCTGTGGGAGGTCCCAGGCTGAGGAGAAGGTACAGGTGAGTATGGTAGTGGTCTGGGAGTTGATGGTGGGGGCGAGTCAATCCAGGGTGAGGAGGGAAACAGGCGACGTGCGGGGCGGCGAGGGTGGCGGCGTGTATGGCGTGGTGGAGATGATTTTAGGGCAGGCATATCCTCATCTGTTGCTTCTGAAGAAGAAGTCAATGGCTATGCTGCTAAGATGGCTGCACCCCTGCGCAACCCATAGAAAGTGTGAGGGGTTGGCGCTTTTAGTGGAGAGGCAATGCGGGGTGGTGGGGAAGGTAAACGCGGTGGGGGAGCACCACGGCGAGGCACGTGTGGTGTCGGATCTTGGCGCACCTCACCCTCCTTCTCCTCCTCCCCCTCCAAATCCTCACCTCTTCTCTTCTCTGCCCTACGATGAGAAGGTGGAATGTTGAGGAAGGCCATGGGGTCTGGGTCATCTTCCTCATCCTCATCTTGCTCCTCCCCACTTGCTGGGGAGTCCACTATGTCACGGGGAGCGGGGGAACGGTAGCTACTCTCCTCCCTTTCTTGTAACATGGCGTACCGTTCAGAGATAGGGAGATAGGGTTCCTCCTCATGCATGTCATCTATCTCGACCAAAGTGGGACTATATTCGTCCTCTGAATCGTCATTTGATGATCCAGTGTCACTATAAGGCATATCACTCTCGTCAAGTATGGCCATGGCATCGGCCAGGGATATTCCCCTGCGTGGGTAACGGCGTGGTAAATCCGACATGGTGTTGCACTCGCGAGATGTATGGGTAAACTGACTTTCCTTTGTCATGCACGTCCCTTGTCCCAACAAACCTAGATTTGGGTGTTGCCATACATTGCCTACATCCTAAGGAATATCCCATACAAATATGAAGCCTATAGCTGCCATAGGACAAGAGTAAATAAGGTCCAAAATCGCGGTGAAATCAGTGGGTACTTATCCGCCCAAGACCACCCGCCCGGTAGGACTTGGGGGATAGCTGAGCATGGTCAAATAATGCGTACATCCTAAGGAGTGTCTCACAAAAATTTCAAGCCGATAGCTACCATAGGACAAGAGTAAATGAGGTCGAAAGTCGTTGGGAGATAAGTGGGTACAGTGTTTTTCATCACCTCCCTTGAATGACCACCCGCCCGGCAGCACTTGGGTGACAGCTGAGTATAGTATTGTCATGCGTACATCCTAAGGAGTGTCTCACACAAATTTCAAGCCTATAGCTCCCATACGACAGGAGTAAATAAGGTCCAAAGTCGCAGTCAAATAAGTGGGTAAAGTGGCGCCACTAATCCATCCACCACCACCCGCACGGCCTGGCTGGCCGGTTGCCGCGTACCGTCCCTGTTCGCCTACACTCTACGGTATATCCCCTACCATTCTCAAGCTATTTCCGACCATACGAGCCGAATAATAGATGTTTTAGTGGAGGACGCATGGTTTGCGTCGCTGAGGTTTAGCGTTACATACATTGAGGAGGCAAACGTTGCGTCGCTGGGGCTCAGTGGGTTAACATATCTTATATAACCTTCGCAATAATCATCAAAATAATAGGATCGAACAAGAGGCACTTAATTTGGTTGGAGCATAGAAGTAGCAGCCGTGAGAGATCTGGTCACACGTGGCGACTGTGTAGGATGTCCTCTGCCTGTTGACACCAGGGGGATGCTTCCTTCACATGCACTAACTAGAATGGTCACTTCTAGGTCACCTACTACACTCCTTCTTGGTCACTGCACACAAACACAGCTTGCAGATACTTTTTAAGCGGAATTAGGCTAACCCCTACGGAAGTATTCTCCGAGTTTACTTGTGCCAGCTATTAAGCACGTTCGCCCTAAGGAGAGGTACCGGAGAGTGGAGTCAACTTTGCCTAACATTATCTTGTTTCGGGTAGGTAATATTCGGTTTTTAATTTGGTATCCGAGTAGTGCGTTTTGGAATATGAGAGGCATGTGAATTACAGGTTTTGGATTATTGTTCCGGTTATTAAGGTTCTTAAAAGTATAGTACATATAGGGTTAAATAGGTAATGGCATTCTTTATTTATTAATATTAAAAGTAGGTATATTAGAAAGCTTTGATAAATGAATGATAATTAATTTACAGTTTTGGCTGTTCTTAAACATTTAGTATGTTATATGCAATGCTTTCGTTATGAGGGTTAATAATGATCTTGTCGTTGTTGGTTCTCCAAGTAGTTGTAGTGGTGGTTACTTCTGTCTGGGTAGATGTGTGGAAATTGAGGAGGTTGATGTCTTAATTGCATAAAGGTATTTTCATCGTAGTTTAAATCAGGCTCTGGTAGGGACTTCTCAGTTCTGGTGGGGAGCGGCCATTGTTGATGCCGCGGTTGGAAGGGATTAGCGTGGGGGAGCGGCGTGTTTTGGTCTGCACAGGTAGTGGGGCCCTGTTTACCTTGCGGCTGATGTAGGGGAAACTGCTTTAGGTTTATTTTCCGTTGTTGGGTAAACTTATTCTTTTCTCTACTCTTGCCTTTTTTGGATGCAATTCTACATGTTGATGTTGGGGGCTCTTCCACATACGGGAGCAGGTTCTGGGGATGTCTTGGCTCAGACATTCCTGGCGTTGTAGAAACCTCCGTTCTTCTACCTGTTGGCACTTCCGACCACAATGCCATCATGTGTAAAATTAATCTTGATTTTTCTGTTCCTGATATTACTCTCTCACGTAAAGTCTACCTTAAATCCCGGGTTAACTGGGACAACGTTTGTAATGATGATTGTAATATTGAGTGGAATCACATACTAAGATCTCATGACCCGGTTTCAGCTCTCAACAATTCCCTTCTTGGTATCCTTCGCAAAAGAGTTCCATCAAAGACAATTAAGTCTCGTATCAGGGATAAAGCATGGTTCAATGATGACTGCAAGCGTGCATTTGATGACAAACAGGCTGCATATCGTCTATGGAGGCGTAATCAAACCCCCTTGCATTGGGAAAATTATGTTTTTAAAAGGGCAGCTGCGCAGAGAGTTTATGATGGTGCTGAGAGGGATTATAACTCCCATCTTCAGGATGTTCTGGCAGGAGCTACACAGCCTCATAAATAGTGGTCCGCTTTGAAATCCTCTTTATTTGGAATAGATTCCTCCATGCCTCCTCTTTGTGATTCTGATGGCTCCATCTCTTTTTATCCATTATCGAAGGCCAATATTCTATCTAATAATTTTATTAATAAGCAGAGTAATCAGGAATTGTCTTTGCCATTGACATGTTTCCCTAGACCCAACCTCAATTCAATGGCATTCAAATCAGCTGAACTGAAAAGGTACTTGCTGGATCTTGATACCTATGGTGGCACAGACCCGGATGGGTTTTTCCCTCTCTTTTTTAAAAAGGTTCCAGTGGTCTTGGCACGTAAATTGGCAGTGGTGTTTAGGTTGCTTTTGAAATCAGGTAGTTTTCCTCTTTGCTGGCGTAAGGCTATTATCACTCCTATTCCAAAGGGAAATACTGCCTCATCATCTCCTAATGACTATCGCCCTATCTCCATTACACCTATCCTATCCAAGCTCTATGAGAGGCTTTTGTCCAGACGCCTTTCCTCTTATTGTAATAGTCATAATTTGATACCAAACTCATAGTTTGGGTTTCGTAAGTGACTGGGTACATGTGATGCACTTCTGACACTCACCCATGACTTGCAATCTTCATTGGACCAGGGACATGAGTCTCGCGTCGTGGCTATTGACTTTAGTTCTGCTTTTGATTTAGTCAACCATAAAGCACTTCTGTTTAAGTTACAGCTCATTGGTATTGGTGGCAATTTTTTAAGGATCTTTGAAGATTTTTTGACGAAAAGATCTCAGTCTGTGGTCATTGATGGGTGTCATTCCCCTTCTGTTACTGTTGTTTCTGGTGTTCCACAAGGCAGTGTCCTTGGGCCTTTGCTTTTTATTATTTTTACTGCTGACCTGTGTTCCGAGCTTGAAAATAAACTAATCTCCTATGCTGATGATACAACTTTATATGCGTCAATTGCATCACCAATAGATCGACACATAATTGCTACTGCTCTGAATAGGGATTTAGCCAAAATTACATCATGGTGTGAACTTTGGGGCATGAAACTTAATGCTAGTAAAACACACTCCATTATCATCAGCAGATCTCGTACCTTGGATCCTCCCCATCCTTATCTACAAGTTTCTGGCGAGCAAATTGAGAATGTGGATACTCTGCGTTTGTTAGGAGTTACTCTTGATCCCAAACTTACTTTTGAAAAGCATATTCGTTCTTTCTCCTCTTCCATTTCCCAAAAAATTGGTCTGCTTCGCAAGGTTTATAAAACATTTGCTTGTGACGCCACAGTTATCAAGTCTTTTTATGCTTTTATTTTGCCACATTTCGAGTACTGATCACCTGTCTGGTTGTCAGCAGCTGACTGCCATCTCAAGTTGCTTGACAGGTCGCTAAATTCCATCAGTTTTATTCTACCTAATTTGTCTCTTGATCTGTGTCATCGACGTAAAGTTGGTGCCCTTAGTCTTTTATTTAAAGTTTTTAACAACCCTCAGCATCCCTTACATGGGGTTCTGCCTGGGCCCTGTGTCCGGGCTCATGCAACTAGATTCACAAGCAATCTTAATTATCTTGCCATGAGCCGTGTTAATTTTTCTACTACACAGTTTTCACGGTGTTTTGTGCCGGCCATGGTTGACTTGTGGAATAAGTTGCCAAATGAGCTAGTCAATTCAGCTAATATCTCCATTTTTAAGTCTAGAGTTAATGCTTTTTTGCAGCATTAATTCTAATTTTTAAACTTATTTTATTCTATTTTATTGTATTATATTTAAGCTTGATATCCTCCACTGCATAATATGTTATCTGTGTTTAATATGTGTATATGTACGGTACAGTATACAGTGTATGTTTTTATTTTTTCCTAAGTTGCCATAGTCTCTCTCCAGTGCCTCCGGGTGTTTTGTGTGGATTGATCTTGATGGTGTTTCTGCACCCTGGTTGGAGACTTCGGCATCTCATATAATAATAATAATAATAATTATCTTCGAGCCTTGTCATCTCACTCTTGTTTTGACCTTTGACCTTGACCTTTGACCTTAACTATTACAATATTTATGTGAGATTTGATATAGATGTTATTTAAGTAATATGCAACTAACACAGCCAGTTTTCCAAAATGTGAGTAATCTTTTTTAATTAATAATAAAAGTTGAACTTTGACCTTTACCTGTGACCTTGACCTTTATGCAAGAGTATATTTTTGTTTGCATTGACAATACCCAGGAAAATTAAATAAGCATGCCAAATTTTATTAAAATCAATCTGTAATTTCATATATATTAATAGAATAGTTGACCTCGACCTTTGACCTTTATCTTGGGCTTTATGATATGTGTCTCAAAAATGTGTTATTTTACTCTTAATTTATAATGCAACTACGTCACAATGAAAGCTAAAAAAAAAATAACACATTGACCTTTTATTTTACCTTGACCTGTGACCTTAACCCTTCCTACCCGGTCTGCCTTCGGTAAGGACAGCACGAAAGAAGGGCAAATACCCGGTATGCCTTATCTAAGGCATGAGCTTAATAGCCTAATTAAGCTTGGTCCGAACGCCGTGCGTACGACGTATGTCAACAAACCCAAGCGTTCGTCACCGCACCTCCGAAAACAAGAAGGAGAAGACTCCTCAATGTTATTGTTCTGATGTCATGACGAAATTAGTGTCTAAAAAGCCCCCATATTGGCAACATCTCTGCAATATTGGCTCCCCTGAAATCGTCATCACAACTGAACCAGTTGACTTACAGAGCTCTACTCGATGCCAAAACACAGATTGAAAACCGCACTACGATTATAGATGAGTGGGAAAGTTCTAGCAGTGAAAATAAACATAAATACGGTAGCCTAGGCCTAGACGTTTTTCAGCCATATCGCCCGGGTAGGGGCGACCGTCATTGGGTAACACAGCCCGGGTAGGAAGGGTTAACCTTTCATATGGAAATGTAAAGTTTTTTGTATGACCTTGGTCCAGGTATTCTGAATATATATGGTAAGCCTAGTGAAAATCTAACAGTTAGTATAAGAAATACTAGTAAACAACTTATTTTGAACTTTGACCTTGACCTTTGACCTTACCCTTTAGAATATTTATCTAAACTTTGGGCAATACGATATCAAGGTTACCAGTAACTTGTATGGTGAAAATGAAGATATTTGAGTAAAAACTAAAAATATATAGTAAAAGTTGACCTTTGACCTTGGCCTGAGACCTTGGCCTTTACGTTAGAGTACATATTCTGTTTTCATTGCCCATTAAGTTAAATTAAACATTTCTTTTTGACTGACCTTCACATTGACCAAATGAATATACCTGTGAAATTTGGTGAAAATCCATCAAATGGCCTAGGAGGAGTTTTCGGACAGACAGACGGATGGCGGACGACGACCGACGACAGACAAGCTGACTGGTGGTGCACAGTATATGGCGAGATCTGTGTGCGCGATACCACTCTGCTTCGCAGAGTTGATAATGTATTGTATTGTCTCCTCTGTGTTCGATATGGATTTAAATGGGTGCGTTGCCACTTATGATCTTAAGTGTGCAGCCGGGGTCAGGAATTTCTAATGATTACTGCTGATTCCGATTCTAATAGTTTTACAATACATGAACGATGTATATTTCCATCAATCTATAGGTTATTTAAAGCAAAACAATACCTAATGTTAGATGTGCTTTTGTAATAAACAAAACCCAAATGTTTGACCAGACGGTAAAGAGTATCCAGGCGGGGCAGGGAGTTGATGGTGGGAGTAAGATATATACGGGTCACAGAGGGGAGAGTTAATGGAATTTGGCCACACCGAGGGAGCACAAAGGGGACAGAATAAACACGTGATACTTAACAGAAAACTTTATCTTTTAGAAACATAGCAAATTTTCCATTATATTCTTCATAATTCGAAATGAGTTTACTAAGCATCATGACGATCTCCTGGACCTTTTCTAAGTTAAATACTATCGTCTAATAATATCCAGAATAAAATTATAATATTCCTATGATATACTGAGAGAGTTAATGGGTTTTGGCCACAGAAGATTAAACAGGACGTGGCATAAACACAGGATAATTAAGGCAACGTTGAACAAAGCTAGAAATTAACTCATGGAAGATCCGATGACGCATTATTTTATGTTTTATGGTTAGTATTAGATTCAGATTAGGAAAGGTATCTGGCAGTCAGGTTACTTGAAATAGGCTTTACCCTATCAATTCTCACAGATCCTTTCTAAGCTGTATAAGATCGTCTGATGATAGCCAGAATACATTGTCAAAATGCGTCGTAATCTAATTAATAGAACATTAAGGGGGGTGATCTGCTTTTTTTCTCTCTTTCTCTGGCTTGCAGTCATTCGGCCCCATTCAGCCTACTGTTTTAAGACGTTTATTCCCATCCTGGCGAGCAATAGAGAGCCAACATTTTATGAAGAAATCCGGCTTTGCCGGAGAAATTTTTCTATCGAAACATTTACAAATTTAGCCTGCTGTTAAAAACATTTTTCAAAACATGTTGGCTCGCTACCGGTCGCCAGGAAAAAAACTCGACACCTAGATGGGGATAAGCGTCTTAAAACTAATCGGCTGAATGGCTGAATGGCTAAAATCGGCTGAATGGAGCCGAATGTATACAAGCCAGAGACAGAGAGAGAGGGATAGGTAAAACACGAGGTGGGCCCCCTTAAACAACAGAATGTTACTAAAATTGAACAACTGGTATATAGGACTATCTGGTTATGTAGTGGTTGTTGATACCAAGTTAGGAAGACTGAGGGTGTCTTTCATTATGGTGTTATAGTAAGGGTTAACCGTTTGGGAGGTTTCCTTATGTGGTTATAGATTTACTGTAGTTTAGGTTGATTGAATGATACTGGTAGGTTCTCTGCGTCCTGCTTCTCTGCTCTCTCGTAGATAGGTAGATAAATACAATAGATGTGATAGATACGCCGCCACCATCCTATAACCTCTGATTTAGGTAGAGGAAACTTTGAATCCAGCCACGATTTGTATTCAAACAAATGTAGATTTAAATATTACAAAGATAATTCCCTAAGTTTGGAGGGAATCTCCCGGGGTTGTGATCGTCCCCATAGCTAGTCTCTAAGTGTCCTTTTTAACTCTTTCAAACCTCTCACTCCCCCTCTCCATACACGCCCCTAACATGTGATCTTAACTTCCGACCACATGCACAGAGCCTGGGTGAGAACCAAAATTGCGAGGTGAGCTTAAAGTGCGTGGGAAAGACAACTGACATGGTAATAACTAGAAGGAGGAAGTGACAATGAATACTCTCATGGATGTACAGTCACCCGCATAAATATACCATTCAATGCAAGTAAACCACCTTAAAATAATATGAGAGGTGTAATAACGGTTCCTATAATAATTATTGAATCTAACATGTAATAGATATAATGATCAGGTCATTATCATGAGAACATTAATGTAGTGTTCAACCCTTTTATCCTCATTGGTCTTTATAAAACTAGATACAGTCATCGAATGTTACCCTGAAGATGATAATAATAATATTGATAGTAATAATAATAATAATAATAATAATAATAATAATAATAATAATTGAAATGTCGGGTTGGTATATCAACTCGACTGGTTATAATCTCGATAACAATCTTATAATAAGACACCTTGAGATAGAATTATGCTCGACAGGGTCACGTCTAGCTTTATATATCTTGCATCAACTCTTTATCCCAAGGCAACATTCACACAATAAGAACACACTATTACTTCACACTTTAGTTTATTCAATGGACATAGGTTATGGTATATAGTGTATTGTTCTGTCATATAGGGCAGACAATAAGAGGTACTCAAGTGACATATCAAATATAGAATGGTCTATAATGATAACTTAATTATATTTAGTCACGTTACATTTACACACAGTATAGGAAATATAAATATTCAGAAATAATAGTGTTACACATGTACACCCAGAAGTGAAAGTCCCTGCATAGGGTTTACCCCCTACTCCTACTACCCCTGAAGCTAGGAACGGGGTGGTCCCTGCCCAGTCCCCCTTACTACTCCTACCCCAGGCAGAAGGGGCAGGGTGTGCCTGTCTGTCACCCCTTCCTTCCCCTCCCCACCCATGAAGAGAACAAACTACCCCGCTCCGCTCCGCCCCCCCTCCCCCCCCCCCCCCCCCCCTCTCGCACACTTACACCCCACCCCAATGCCAGACAGGAGGTTGACACACACACACACCATTATCAATTTCATAAGTAATGGTATCGTGTTTACCTTCATTAATTTACCCTCTGACGGTTTTGACGCATTTTGATTGTTTATCCTGGCTATAATTAGACGAATAATTACAGCTTAGGAAGGACCAATGTGAAATAATGTCCTAATCTGAATTAAATCGTCTAATAATAGCGATAAAGCAGAAAAGAAGAGTGTCATCGATTCTCAGAGGCTTAATATATGATTTGTTATACATGTATTATCATGTAGAAATTATACACCCAAATACAATAGCTACTCGCTTTACATTTGACAGCATAACAATATGCCATGTTTGCTATTTGGTAGTATTATAAAGCAGTATAATCTAGTAATGAATTATTGTATTTTATGGTGTCTCGGTGTATAACACCTATTGGAAAATATTATCAAGGAAGTGGGTTACTAAATAGTATAGCAAACTGCAAAGGCCTACAGTATATATTTCGTGCATAACTCAATACTGTAGAATCACACACACACACACACACACACATATATATATATATATATATATATATATATATATATATATATATAGTATATAGAGAGAGAGTTTATATACTGTATATATATAGACCCTATATATATATATATATATATATATATATATATATATATATATATATATATATATATATGTTAGTATAGCCAGGTAATAGATTCTCTTTTAAACAGACAAGGTTAAAGGCAACAGCAGTTTCAGCATTCAGTATTTTATTGTTACAGCTTTCAATATTTCTAACAATTTTCCTCTGGGGTTCAGAGATGAGGTACAACAGGTTAGCAAAATTCATGGTGGATCCAACGTTTCACAAGTAAACATCTTGCATCTTCAGGGAATGGGCAGGTAATAATTAGAATAAGGACAAAGCAACATATTTATAAAAAATTCGAGGATCAAGAATAGGTAGGTGGGCGGAGCTACTGGGTGTGGGGTGGCTGTTCATTGGTGGAAGGCAGTCTATTCGCGAGACGGGCACTAAATCTTATCGGTGGTTGGTTGTTGGCTGTGGGTGGCTGTGATTGGTTGGTGTTGTCAGTAGTGTGCTGATCGCGGAAAGGTACGGGAGGGGGGCACAGGGCGAGAGGAACGAGGGCAGTATGCCTGTAGCGCTTGCCTGAAGGAAGAATTTGAAGGTCTTGTGTTTGGTTGTTGATGCTGGGGTTGAGCGTTTGGATATATAGAGCTTCTAAAATAGCTAGTCTTCTGGGGTATGATTCTTTGTCAAGTATGGTAGTTTGTTTGTCTAGGTCGGCGCGAGTTAGGGCAAGATGGTGGGGGGCTTGATAGTGATCTTTTATAGCGCCAGATTGAAGGTGGAGGGTTAGTCGACGGGAAAGGCGAGTCTGTGTCATTCCAACATAGGATAGGGGTCCACAGTCCCCAGAGGTGCAAATATGCTGGTATATCACATGATCGTCTTTCGGTTGGTTGGTGGAAATGGGGCGGTTACGGAGGATAAAATAAAACTCATTATTTACTACAAATCTCCTAAGACCTCCAACCTTGTCCTCTGTAACCGCCCCATTTCCACCAACCAACCGAAAGACGATCATGTGATATACCAGCATATTTGCACCTCTGGGGACTGTGAACCCCTATCCTATGTTGGAATGACACAGACTCGCCTTTCCAGTCGACTAACCCTCCACCTTCAATCTGGTGCTATAAAAGATCACTATCAAGCCCCCCACCATCTTGCCCTAACTCGCGCCGACCTAGACAAACAAACTACCATACTCGACAAAGAATCAGACCCCAGAAGACTAGCTATTTTAGAAGCTCTATATATCCAAACGCTCAACCCCAGCATCAACAACCAAACACAAGACCTTCAAATTCTTCCTTCAGGCAAGCGCTACAGGCATACTGCCCTCGTTCCTCTCGCCCTGTGCCCCCCTCCCGTACCTTTCCGCGATCAGCACACTACTGACAACACCAACCAATCACAGCCACCCACAGCCAACAACCAACCACCGATAAGATTTAGTGCCCGTCTCACGAATAGACTGCCTTCCACCAATGAACAGCCACCCCACACCCAGTAGCTCCGCCCACCTACCTATTCTTGATCCTCGAATTTTGTATAAATATGTTGCTTTGTCCTTATTCTAATCATTACCTGCCCATTCCCTGAAGATGCAAGATGTTTACTTGTGAAACGTTGGATCCACCATGAATTTTGCTAACCTGTTGTACCTCATCTCTGAACCCCAAAGGAAAATTGTTAGAAATATTGAAAGCTGTAACAATAAAATACTGAATGCTGAAACTGCTGTTGCCTTTAACCTCGTCTGTTTAAAAGAGAATATATATATATATATATATATATATATATATATATATATATATATACCTGTATAAGTATATATATATATACTGTATATGAGAGAGATATATATATAACAGATATGATAACATAATTATTATATCACTGTAATAAGCAGTAGTAAACAAATGGTAGACATATCTCACGTCGGATATATATATATATATATATATATATATATATATATTGAACAATTAATTAACATCGAGGCAAACATTTGTGGTAAAGCATTTCCCTCATGAGTTATTGGTATATTTAGAGTAGCTGGTAACCGTGTTTAAACTTTGAATACTAAATGCGTCTCTATTCATGGTGTTCTAAAGCTGATTTTCATGTGTCGACTGCTAAACTATCACCTTTCCTCCCCGAACTACATACTTGCATAGTTTGAGTCTCGTTTAACCCTTATTGCTTTCTGACATTAGGTTGAGATTAGTATGGATCTTCATATATAGCTTTTTACCAACTCTTCTGCTACTACTGGAACACCACAGTTAATACAGTTCAGGCCTGCCAACATTATTCAGGATAAATCCTATGACCCTAACTATTCAGTTACACTATTAATCTAATTGATTCTGATTAACTTGCACTAAAGATTAACGTTAATAATAGATGTGTGCTAATGTAGAAGCAATAAAACTAATAATTACAAAAGTCAATGTAAAATCTGTTGGTATCCCTTAAGAACCGAGACAACATTTTCAGAGAGAGAGAGAGGGAGAGAGAGAGAGAGATTCTATAGCAGGAATTAGATAAGCATTTTCTTACCGATTACCTTGTATTTAATATTTGATAAAATATAACTGTCCATTTTAGGTAGGATAGATGGTGAATAGCTATTACTGAACTTATATTTCGTATTTCCATACGTATGCATTGAGCATCGGCATGCTTCGAAATAACACTCGCTCCAAGTGAAAAGCGATTATGAGAATTATTTATTTAATCATATAGATGACATATACTCGAAAAAGTTCAGTATAATTAAGACAACACGAGTGCTACGTTAAGATCGTATCTGTGAGACTGTTTGGGAAGTGAGTTTTCAATAATTTCACTATCAGTTGCCACGCGGATATAATGCTCTCCTGATTATAATATATCCGCGAAAAGATAAGTAGATATCTAGTTTGTTATAAATTTAGGACATACCTCGTTGAAGTCTGTAAAACTGTCTTCATAGCGTAATGCATAAATGCACTGAATTTCGGTGTGAGCATCCTAGGTTCGAATCCCTGGACTGTCACATGTATTTGTTGATTTCATGATTTGAGTTTAGAAGTAAAGTTTGTTGGTGGAGAAATCATTTGAAATACCCTTTTGATAGAGGGGGCCCCATCCCCCCTCCAAAAAAATGAATGACTGCAGTGAACATGGTCATACATTAAAATGGCAATTAATATATATATATATATGAGAGAGAGAGAGTGTTAATATTCTCGAATATGCACCACAAATCCTAACCACGGATCGAGCATTGAATGAATATGCCACTTATAATCAATTAAACAATCCATACAATATGTTTTTTAGTAAGTTCCAACATCTCTTCAGAGGTATTCAAAAATTACAAGATTTCCATTTCAATGTGCAAATCCATTAAATACCAATGCATATTTTGCGGGTGGGGTGAATACTATCGATCTATCTATCTATTGCCTGACGCCGTGATCCCCGAAGGGTTGGCCACGGGTGAATACAATAATTTGTAAAATAACTAGAAGGGGTGATGATATTGGAAATTTACGTTATAAATACAAACATGATAGAATACTAATTACGCATAAATCATAAGTGTTTGTGTGTCAAGCTACGGATAGGTGACAGATAGTGTAAATGATCTTCATTCTGTAAAATCAGATAATTTATTGCAACATTGTTCTGGCATATATAGAATATGAATAGATTACCAATTACTGACATGGTCTCGGCCTCGTTGCAAGGTTACTTTATTCTGTGTTCGTGGAAAACAATGGTTGTAATCGGCGGTTTCCTCCTGTCTGGGGTTGGGGTAGGGTGTGAGTGGGGGGCCTGCTTGTTTAATCTCTCCATTATAGGGTAGGGGAAGGAAGGGGTGACGGACTGGCACCATCCCGTCCCTTCTGCCTGGGGTAGGAGTAGTAAGGGGGACTGGGCACGGACCACCCCGTTCCTACCTTCTGGGGTAGTAGGAGTAGGGGGTAAACCCTATGCAGGGACTTTCACTTCTGGGTGTACATAGGTAATCAGTCAGATGATAACACGTATGTGAGTGTAACGTCAAGACTTCTGGCATAAGGCAATTGACTTGAAACGGCGTTCACTAGCCTGGGGCGGTGAGCACTTATCAAGGGGATTAATGGGAGGGTCACACAGGTAAGGTAAATAAAAGGTAGTGCATTCGACCCTAGGTCAGAGGGACTGCTTAGGTATGAATTTGTAAATCAAAATAGTGCAATTATAAGACACTAGTGAATGTTAAATATATACTAAGGAGCTTATCGACAAGGTAGTTTAAGTTGGAATTTACTTATCTAAGCGGTTTTTGTGGAAGACTCAACCGACGGATACGAAAAATAGATTTAGACCGGGTATGAGATCGATACACACAAGTATAGAATTCAAATTCAAATTTTGATCAATGAATCACTATAACAGGTTTTGGAATGAATGCAAGTTAATATAAAATGAGGAAAATACACTAAATTAAAATGCGACTGGAAATCACAATAAATTAGAATTCGAAAGAACTCAAAATTTAAAAGGGCGTACACGACGAAGTTGTACTAGGTTAAAATACTACGGTAATAGTATTAAAGGAAATTTAAATACATTAGCAAATCACTATCTGGCAAACGTGGATCAAAGATATGACGTAACGCGAATTACATAAACATACGATGTAATTAAATAGTTACTATTGAAATAGTAAAATATAAGTAGCAACGGTTTCTACGATAATATGAAGACACGAAAAATAAATAACTTGAATAAGAGTTACTGTAAATGTGTGAAAAGAATTATTAATTACCCACACATGTAGATCAGATTAAATCACAAGCACTGGTATAAACTAGATAGCTCGAAAAATAGAATTACGGTTAACTCAACGGGGGGTTCTTGACTTTTCGGTAGGGAAAGATAGATAGATTAAAACTTGGGCATAGGTCCTAGGTAAATGGTAGCAAATTAGGGAATATCTTCACGGTATACGTTTACACTTCAACTTGGATACACAAGAGAATAAATAACATATATAGGTGACATCTGAGAGTATTCCGTCTTGAGCCTGGATCGAGATGAATTTATATAACGGGTGTACAATTGATAATTAATAATAACACCTCAGGAAATATACTGCAAAGGGGTATGGGTAGCAATATCTGGTGCGATGAATTCACTTGCACAGATCAAGATTTATGGAAGGACAAATGACTATGTAACGTGTACACAGATCGTTAATTGAACAATTAACAGGCACAGATCCTTGGCGCAGATCAACTTAATAACACTTCCGGCATATATTACCTTACCTTCAACAATAGCCACAATTTTAGATACGCAGAAACACTTAGGGTTAGCGTGGGGGAGGAGAAGGGCCAAGTACGAGGATCGGGGCGTCACAGAGGTCCGGGCACGGCAGCTGGACGTAATGGGGCCACTCGTCAGGAGTCCAAGGGGCAGGGCCAGACGTCAGGGTACTGCTTCGGCAGAAGTCCAAGGGCAGGGGTGGCAGTGGACAGCAGGCTCCTTCTCTCTCAGGTGGGAACGACTCCCAGACAATAATCCTGACGGAGCGTTTAGGTAGTTATACTCCCGGACATATTGTATATCCGGACGGAACAAGCTACTGAGTTTGAACTGACTTCCTGTAGTTTCAGTCAGTACATATTTGGGTTATTTCTCTTGGTCAGGTTGCATGATCTCGCATGAATAGGGGCATAGTAAATACATAAAAATTGGCTATGTTGAGGTTAATAATTACATGAAAAATATCTTATGGTGCTTAATGACATCACACTGAGGTGCTCGTCATTTTTACCTTTGGTTCTTTCTTATACCATCAAGCCTGATGATGTAATTCGTGATTTTCTGTTCACTTATTGTTTTGGATATTTGGATTGTTTATGTAATGAGTTTCTTCTGTGGCACTTCCTATCACCATTTCACTTTTCTTCTCGTCTGGCAGCTTCTTGAGGATGGAGGGCCCCAACGATTTAAATACTCCCAGGGCTCTTTATGCTTAGATTGCATAAACACTTTTTCATCATAGTATTGGGGGGGGGGGGGGGAAGTTCTGCCTTGGCTATTTGAGTCCCGCACTGTGATTGGCAGGGCCGTGTGAGGTGATGATTGGTGGGGCTTGACCTGCCCTTCGGGGGTAACTCACCTGTTCGCCCGGGAATTAGAGAATGGGTCCAGGGGTCAGATTTCCCGTTCTCTGGAGAATGGGAAATGAATCTGCTAAATCCTTTTCTTCTGTTCTCCCTAGATTCTCTTATGGTGGCTATTTTGTGTGGTGGTCCTTTAGGCTCCGTTATTTCAATAATACTAATACTAATATTAATAATAATAATAATAATTATAATACAACTACTAATAATAATAATTATAATAAATATTAGTATCAAATATTATTATAATTATTATTTTGCAATGGTTTATATAATTATCTGTATAGTCTTTATATTCAGCTAATTATCCAGATCATATCACTGACAAAGTGTACGCTGTTGATTAACTGGGCTATTTATTTATTCCTTTTGTCAACAGAAAACAGTAAAGTATTGTTGTTTTGTTTGTTACTTATGATGAAAAGCCTATGGTTCTAACATACACATTGGACATGAGATTAGGTGTCCCGGCCGAAGGCCGTTTTCTTTTAAAATTACAGGCTCGCTATCGCTCGCCAGGAAAAAATCGACACCTAAATGACACAAAAAGTCTTAATATTGACAAAGAAATGGGGTGAAAGGTCTAAAAAAACAGACTAATGGGCCGAACGTCATAACATTTGAAAACTAATGGGGCTAAACATGAGGAAGAAGGGGGACCAGAAACACGACCCATCTCCCCTTAATAAATTCGCCAACTAGAGGATATAATATTCTGGACCTAGTTCTTAGCAACAAAGACAATTGGATAACAAAATTAGAAGTGGGTGACCAGCAAGGGAACAGTGACCATAAATCAATATACTTCTCTATAGAATTACATTTTAAACCAAAGGAAAATAAGGTTTCATCCCTGACTTTAGAAAGGCGAATTTTAGGGGAGGATTATAGTTTCCTCCCTAGACTTCCATCAAGTAGATAAATGGTTTCCCAAATTGCAGGCTCGCTGTTACTCGTCAGGAAATAATCTACATCTAAATGGCACGGAAAGGTCTTGAAATTGACAAAGAAATGGGGTGTAAGATCTTAACATCGTCAAACTAATGGGGCGAAAATTTTAATATGTCAAAACTAATGGGTCTAAACACGAGGGAGAAAGGGGTCCAGAAAAAACACCCTCCTAAGTGCAAATAATCCCTTAAGGAGGTAATACTCGCTTTTTCTGGACCCCCTTCTCCCTCATGTTTAGCATATTTATGTTGAGGTTTTAAGACGTTCGTTCCATTAGTTTGGCGATTTTGAGATCTTTTGCCTCATTTTGTTGTCAATATTAAGACCTTTAGTGCCCTTTAGGTCTCGATTTTTTCCTTTTGAACGATAGCGAGCCTCTAATTTTAGAAGGAATTGGCCTTCGGCCAATCTTTCTATCGAAAAATTTAAAAATTTATCTTGAAAGGGAGTCTAATTTTTCTTTTTCTTTCTAAACTTGATGGAGGTCTAGCGAGGAAAAACAAAACAAAAACAAATATTAATATATAAATATATCGACCAAAAACCAAGCACTACCCCTTACTTTATCTATCCATGTATCCATCCATCCATCTATCACCCGGTCATTATTATTCTGGTTCTAGAGTGGAGGCAGAGGAAGGCAAAACAAATTATAACACGGCAGGTTTTAGGATTACAGTCTAGGCTATCCATATTGGGAAAATGCGTTGGGTGTTTTGTTACGACCGGCACTACGAAATAAACAAGGGCACTTAATAATGGACTAGAAGATAGGCTATATCTGCAACAACGGTACGCTACTTCCAAACCCTCGAACTATTACGCCGGTGAACAAAACACTCAAACCCTCCAGAGTTAATCTACTGGATAACGGGGTATCAATTAACTGGGTTTTAGTGCACTTCTACAAAGACTTTCCGGTGACGGCAAAGCCTACTCACAACAGGAGTACTTTACGTTAATAAAATGCTCTCAAGTAATAACAATGCTTAAATAAACTATAACAAGATTTAATAAAGGAGTATATGCTTACGTTAACTTTAGTGTGAGTCTGTACTCACCACTAAACTAAAAAATATGCACAAGGGTTACAGGCTACCTAGCTTCGTCGAAGTCGTACAGGCTCTGACTTGCCACATACATAACTCAGACAACGACCAAAGATACCCTCCACTGTCTAGCATTAAATAGTAGGAAAGAACAACTCAATAATTAGAAGCACCCCAATACTATGATACCATGTGACTATGGCTCTAATAATCCCTAAAGCTAGTGCAATACATATATGTGAGAACTGGTGCTGGTAGTACGACTGGCCGACTATGGAAGTCGTATGCGAGAACCAGAAGGGATGGATAATGAATAAAGATGAGAAGTATTGGAAAAGAAGAAGTTCAGAGAGAGAAACAGTAGTACAGGGGGTTAGATTGGGGACACATTGCAAAGGGCGTCTAGTACCAAGCACACCATGCCAAGCTCTGAAGGAGACACGCGGGTAGGAGCCCGCACCACCTTACTAGGACAGCGGCCTCCAATCACAGACGACTACGTCATGAAGAGCAGGCGTCATATTACGCGTCAGGCCAGCCGACCAATCACGAGCGTGGGAACCTCCGCCCGAGCGAGGGAGTCACACGTACATACACACGCACATATTACCACCTCGCTGCTCGCTCTCTCTCTCCTTACAATTCATACTACATATCTTATACTCTATCAATGATGTAAAATACTTCCAAATGTCACAGACAAGAATAAAGACCACCACTGATCTGTCTGTGACATCATGAATACTAAGAAAGAAAGAACATCGTTCTACGATTATTATAGCCCATTTCACTGCCCTGGCGAGCGCTAGCGAGTTACGAATACATTCTGGCAAGCTGGCCAGCGTAACACGCCGCCCAAGATGTGGGACGTTTCAGCCTCAGGTGAACACCACATCTGACCAGGCAGAATGCCCATCAACCCCGCATCACCCAGCTACTCTCCCAAGTTGTGAAAACAAGGCACAATCACAAACATAAAACACTTCATTATGAAAAAAAAAAAAATCTACACAACACTTCCCCAAAATAATAGTATCACTTAACAATATTATGCTCAACGAGCAAGCTTCAACAAGCCTAGCCTACTAAGACAAAAAAACTCAGAATGTCTTAGATTCTTGCTGTAACATACTGCACTTATATACTATACAAAAAATATAATAATTATGTGAGGTTTTTATATTTTTAATAGTGTTTTTGGTGGCTTTGCACTACAGGGGCAAGCCTAATTTTTCTCCACTCTCAAACAAACACTGACTGAACGGCGAGGGTGCTCCTTAAAACATACCCTCCCGTGACAAACAATCAGCCAGAACATTATCAGTGCCCTTAACATGACACACATCCAACTTGTGTTCCGGCAGCAAAACAACACCTGACACTGATAAACTGCCCAGTCCATCACAAGACTGGCACTTCTCTTCGCTCTCTCCCGCACCGGGGCCTGCCAATAACCTTTCACTATTTCCACCTTAGTGATAAACGAGGCAGCCCCTATGCGGTCTATTGGGTCGTCAACTCTGGGTAATGGATAGGCGTCTGTCAGGGATAATGCAACCACACTCTTGCAATCAACACAAACACGGATCTTGCCACTCAACTCAGGTTGCAAAGTCACTGGCAACGACCACTCACGATATCCTTTATCCCCCAGACCCTTCTCCAACATGTAGTCGAGCTCTGCTTTCACGACAGGCTGTCGAGCAGGATTTATACGGTAGGGAGCCAATTTGAGCTTTGCACTGTCTCCAGCCTCCATGTCGGGTTCTACCCCGTACATCAGGCCTGGAGAAGCAACAAACATGCGGACATACTGCCACAGCCTAGAAAACAACTTCTCTTGGCGATCAGGAAAAAGAGGTTGCAACTTATCTAGAAGAACAACATGCCTAGTGCCCTCCCACAACCCAGCCGGGACCATAGTTTCTACACTATAGTCTCCCTCCTTCTCCACCTTTGTCCCTAGAACAGCCAGGTCATGAGAGGGACAATCTGTACAACCTGTGCAGACACTCCCATAGTTCATAATTGCTAAGGCTTCCCCGCCGATACCGTACATGCGCACCCCCGCATTCCTTGCGACTACACCTGCCAGCGCAGCATCACCGCCTTCAGCGCCACGGCCAGATACAGTCGGTCTATGGTAGGGCTGTTGCATTCGACTAGAGCAGCATTGGGAGGCTATGCGACAACCGGGTGCATCCACTCCACAGCCAACCTCACCAATCTGCTCAATGTCTTGATTCTGACCACAACACTTAGCAGCCATGGGTCAACCCTGACCTGACAACCATGCCAAAGCCTCTTCGCCCACCTTGAACAACGAGGCCAACGGTTTACTCACACCCAAGTGACCCACCAGCGGAACATCGTGCACCGCATGAGTTGTGAGGCCTGGGTGCTCGGCACAAACAGTGGGGTATGAACCGAGCAGGTGCTGGAGCGCTGCACACTGCTGCTCAGGCAGGTGCTCAAGCACTTCCACAGCCACCTGACTTGTGTTCCCCGCCCACTGCTCCGCCGAGACATGACAATCCCAACTTTTCACCACCTGTGCCTCACTGCCCCCCTCTCCTTCTCCACCTTGGCCGCTGCAGACCAACACAGGGACAGTAGGCTGCTCAGGTGGTTGCCTCACAAACTCCTTTAACAGGTTCACATGACATGCTTCCCCGTCCTCATCGAGTTCAATAGCCCCGTTCCCACAACTCTCAAGACTAAGATCTTCTAGTTGTACCTGGGAACTACTCTGTCGCGGAGTGCCATCACGCCCTACCATGTCACTAGGGGGGACAGGTTCTGGGGCCACTCCGGAGCTCAACATTGGTTCAAGTACCGAGTCACCAAGGAGTGTCGCTGGGTCCAAACTCTCAACCTGACCACCAGCCTCGACTTTCTCCTTCCGACCCTTCCTCCGATGGTCTGAAACTTGGGTACTAGGCTGTTACACCTGAGCGGACTGAGATCTCTCGAGCCCCTTTTGCCCCTCCCTACTCGTGTCGGCCGCCCTCTCGGCAACGACTAAGTGTGGAACCTCGGAAGTGAGCACCACAAAGTCGTTACCGAGAAGGAGGTCGACTCCCTCAACTGGCAATTTCTCCACAACACCCACATCCAACTCCCATGTCACACCGTCCACCTCAAGCTCCACTCTGACCAGCGGGTAAGACCGCATAGCATTGATACCTTGAACCACCACAACCCGAGCCGCGTTAATAGGCTTGCCAGTGAAGTTCTTAACAAGTGTCTGGGAAGCGCCCGTATCACGCAGCAACTCAAGCCTATGCTCCACACCAGCCCACCTCACAGTGCCGTGCCCCCTATGACCACAAAAAGCATCTCGGACGGGTGACGAGCCCTCCTGCTGCTTCTGCACCGACTGTGACTTCGCAACCGACATATTACCCCGGGCAAACACGGAAGACCTCAAAGACACACCGATGTTGCTCACTAGTGACACCACTGTTGTAGGCGGTGTGCTCGGACATGAGCGCGCAATATGCCCCTTCTCATGACACTTGAAACACTCCACTTCACTCTTGGAGTTCCTCTGAGGTGAGGAAGGGCCTGGCCTTTCTTTAACGGGAAGGGTTTCGACTTGGGATCAAAATTGGCACCAGTACTCTTAAATGGGTAATTGTTTGTGTCATCAATTCGGGGGGGGTGGAGTGGTACGCCCCTGGTTACCTGCCTCAGCTCTCTGTGCAGACCCGCACCCACTGATCAATGACACCCTAAGGTCAGCCAGCTCAGCCGCCTTCTGCAGAGTTTTTGGTTGCTTTTCTTTCAGGTTAAGAGTCAAGTCACTGCCAGTACATTTAAAAAATTGCTCTAACAACACTAATTGCTTTACTGCATCAAAAGTAGTTGCCTTCTCCGACCTCAACCAATTTTCAAATACATCTGACAGCTCTCTAGCATGTTCCTGGAAAGTACTCTCCTTTCTTTTAGGAACAGCCCTAAACTTCAGCCTATAGGTCTCTGGCTGTAGCTCATATGCCCTCAGGACAGCCTCTTTCAACGCCTCATATTCAACACAAGACTCTAGGGGTAAAACATCGTACGCCTTGAGTGCTTTCCCCGTCAATCGTGAAGAGACAAGGGCTGCCCCCTTCTCCTCGGGCCATTGGTGCTCCCGGCACTTTTTCTCAAAACGGAGAAAGACTTCTGTAACTCCTAACTCATCAAACACTGGAACCAGCTTTAGTAGATGCGACAGGGACTGGTCATGGGGTCGACCCCCCTGGGCGACCCGGTTCCTCGTCACCTCTACACGAGTTTTCTCTAGGTCAATATCGGCACAATACCTTGCAGACTCAGCCTGATATTTGAGCTCAGCCAGCATCATACTTTCGCTGCTCGAGTTCGGCCTGTCGCTCCTGCTTTCGCTGCTCGAGTTTGGCGAGCTCGAGCTGAAACAACATCTCGGGAGACAACCCTTGAGGAGGGGGTGCTACTACCGGGGACCCACCCAGTGAGTCACTTAGAGGCATACCCAACCGCCAGCGGACCTCGGCCTGCGGGAACGTACTCGGCTCCGGAACCCGAGGGGGCGCCACGATAGGAGTTGAGTGGAATGAGGGTTGGGATGAAGGTGCCCCAGCTCCCGCTCCACCCGAATCCCCATGCACCCCACCCAGCACACAGGTAACCAGCTCACTTCTCGACAAACCGCTAGTACCGGAAAACCCTAAGACCGTGGCTACACACTGCAGTCCGTACCGGTCTAGCCCCGACACACGGTCCGCCGACACAGGCGCCTCCAAAAAAATCCGAGCATCCTCTTCACTGTTCACCACCCGAACGCCGTTAACCAACTCCACCTTCTCCACCTCCTCGCCTGTCTCTCGCACTGTGCCCTCACTATGCTCAGACCCGTCCAGTGACATGATGGAGTCAAAAAAAAAAAATCTCAAGTCAAGACAAAAATAGCCAAACTCTCGCGTAACTTTATTCACCAAAAATATTCGAAGATGTTCTGGAGTGCAATACTAGGTCACCAATAAACTCCAACAAGTTCCATATATCCTCAAAACAATGTCCACTGCCAACACTGCGAGAAATAAATTCAACCCCAAATGGAAATAAGATTTCTCCAAAAAAAAAAACCTGCAATATTCAGTTCACTATATAATGGTCTAAGGTCGCCATTTGTTACGACCGGCACTACAAAATAAACAAGGGCACTTAATAATGGACTAGAAGATAGGCTATATCTGCAACAACGGTACGCTACTTCCAAACCCTCGAACTATTACGCCGGTGAACAAAACACTCAAACCCTCCAGAGTTAATCTACTGGATAACGGGATATCAATTAACTAGGTTTTAGTTCACTTCTACAAAGGCTTTCCGGTGACGGCAAAGCCTACTCACAACAGGAGTACTTTACGTTAATAAAATGCTCTCAAGTAATAACAATGCTTAAATAAACTATAACAAGATTTAATAAAGGAGTATATGCTTACGTTAACTTTAGTGTGAGTGTACTCACCACTAAACTCTTCAATGCTCTATGAAAACACTGGAAGTCTAGTCCTACAGCAATCAGATAAAGAATCTTCTGAAAACGTCTGATGCTCTAAGATGCTCGTCAATATAGAACAGAAATAATGCAGGGGCAGGACACCAAAGCGTGTATCTTAAATACACCAACAAGTAGGATACATATATATAAAACAAGGGAGTGCAACAACTCTGTGACAGCACTAATAATAGACACTCAAAAACAGTACTTCCTTAGCCAACGTAACAGCCAAACTGGGTTGTGCACTGTGCATCAACCTAGGCTAAAATAAGGCGTGAATAATTCCTAAAGCATACGCAATTAAAGTTAATAAACACAATGCTGTCTTTCCCACTAATAAAGTCTAGCAGTGGCATAAAAGGTACCAGGAACCTAGGCAGAGCGCAAGCATACTCGTAGCCTACAGTACTGTCTCCCCTTGAACAGATATGTTACGTTAAGTGACTAGGAGGCTCTCTTGGTAAGTCCAGATCTCAAGTATCTGGTCTTACACTGGCGCTCCACAAAGGTCAACAAAATGAGGTAGCAAGCATAAAAGTAAGAGTAGGCAAAAGCCCTTCACTTGTATACTGCTACACTCGCAAAGGAAAAATATGCACAAGGGTTACAGGCTACCTAGCTTCGTCGAAGTCGTACAGGCTCTGACTTGCCACATACATAACTCAGACAATGACCAAAGATACCCTCCACTGTCTAGCATTAAATAGTAGGAAAGAACAACTCAATAATTAGAAGCACCCCAATACTATGATACCATGTGACTATGACTAATAATCCCTAAAGCTAGTGCAATACTATATGTGAGAACTGGTGCTGGTAATACGACTGGCCGACTATGGAAGTCGTATGCGAGAACCAGAAGGGATGGATAATGAATAAAGATGAGAAATATTGGAAAAGAAGAAGTTCAGAGAGAGAAACAGTAGTACAGGGGGTTAGATTGGGGACAAATTGCAAAGGGTGTACAAAGGAGTACAAAGGAAATCAAGCAACAACAGATCTAGTGACCCTTCTAGGTTGCTTGTCCTCCAAAACACTGAGGATCAAGTTTCCAAACAGTGGTTTAGAGTGGGTAAGGGAACATTGGAAAGGGAATTACTGCCCTGGAACTAATGTCCGTGGCAGGATTAGGAAGTTAGTAGGGGACAGATGGATTAGTAACTGAGGGGGGGATAAAATAAAATTATTCATTTACAAACGCAGTCAGTCGCGGGTTTGATGCGAGATATTTGTCTAGGCGGAGTTTAAATTAATCAACGGTGATGCAGTCTATAACGTTTCGGGGAAGCCCATTCCACAAGTTGACAACTCGATTGAAGAAGAAATTCTTAGATTCGTGTGAATTAAAAGATTTACCAATAATTTTGCAACCGTTTCCCCGCGTGTAATTAGATTGGTCGATAGTGAAGTACTTACTACAGTTCATATTGTCGATGCCTTTGATGATTTTGAACACTTGAATTAAGTCACCTCTTAATCTGCGCTGGGTTAAAGGAAATAGATTTAATTCTCTAAGACGCTCTTCGTATGGTTTGTTCTTTAGGCTAGGTATCATTTTGGTAACTCTACATTGAACTCGTTCTAGCTTGTTTATATCTTTTTGGTAATAAGGGCACCAGGATTGAACGCAGTATTCCAGAAGAGGGCGGACTAAGGAATTGTAAAGGGTTAGGATAACTTCTTTGGATTTATGCTCAAATGACCTGCCTATAAAGCCAATTATTTTGTTTGCCTTCTTAACAACTTCTGAACATTGTTGACTCGGTTTTAGGTTACTCGATATTGTTACTCCCAGATCGGTTTCTCTGTTTACATTCTTAAGCGGAGTGCCATTCATCGAATAGTTTGCTTTCTCATTTAGGTATCCGATATGTAGTACTTTACATTTATCCGCATTGAAACTCATTTGCCAAATTTGGGCCCAACATGACAATTTATCTAGATTGTGTTGCATATCGTCAACTTGTTCTTTTGAGAGTACGCTATTTGCAATTTTTGTATCGTCAGCAAATTTTGAGATTGTACAGGTGAGACCCTCATCTATGTTGTTGATGTAAATTAGAAAGATAATTGGTCCTAGTACCGATCCTTGGGGTACCCCGCTACTTACATTGGTCCATTTAGATGCCTTACTGTTTATGACTACTCTTTGCTTTCTGTCGCTGAGCCAATTTTCTATCCATTTCAACACACCGTCTTGTATTCCATCCGCTTTTAGTTTTAGCAGTAAACGTTTGTGGGGAACTTTGTCAAAGGCCTTTTGAAAATCAAGGTATATAATATCTACAGCTTTACTCTCATCGTAGAGGTTGAGGATATCGTGGAAGAAGTCTAAGAGGTTTGTTAAACAGGAACGTTTTTTACGAAAGCCGTGTTGAGTATCTTTAAGTATGTTATTTTCCTCTAAGTGATTTACGAGTCTGTCTCGTATGACCGTTTCTAGCATTTTACATACAACTGAGGTTAAGGTAATTGGACGATAGTTACTGGGTAGGGATTTGCTGCCTTTTTTGAATATCGGTGTTACGTTGGCCAGCTTCCACTGATCGGGCATAGTTCCAGACTGCAAGGATTTATTGAATAGTAATGTCAGTGGTTTGGAGAGCTCATCCTTAGCTTCCTTTAGAACTCTAGGCGAGATTGTATCAGGTCCAGGCGTTTTATTTACCTTGAGTTTATCTAAACAATTCAATACTTCTCTCTCTGTAACGGTGATATTGCTTAGAACATCTGAATTATCAATCAGAATCGGCGATGGTGTAGGGATATCACCGAGGTCTCCTGTTGTAAAAACTGATGCAAGGAAGGTATTGAGGGCATTACTCATTTGTACTTCGTCTTTGGTGTATTCTCCATTTTCATCGACTAACGGTCCAACAGTTGAAGTAACTACTTTTTTCTTTCTGATATAACTATAGAATTCTTTCGGGTTTGTTTTACTTTGATTCGCAATATGTAACTCTAAGGTCTTTTTACTTTGCTTAATTAACTTTTTGGCTTTGCGTCGTAGCTCTACAAATTTCAGCCGTTCTTCGTCATTTTGTGAGGATTTTAATCTATCATTAGCAATTTTTTTAGCAAGCAGGCAGTTTGAAATATCTTTATTCCACCATTTGGGCTTATTATTATGGCCTGGATGCCGTATTTTCGATGGTATGCAGTCTTGCACTGCTTTTAGGTAAGTGGCTTCGAATAACTTCCAAGATGTATTTATGTCGTTATTGTGAATTAAAAAGCTCCAGTCAGTTTCTTTAAACATAGCTCTAAGTTTATGGAAGTTTGCTTTCTTGAAATTAGGGACTTTTTCGATGCTACTATTTGGTTCGTTACTAGTAAACTTTAAAGTGAAAGTTATCGTACGATGGTCGCTGTTACTGAATTCATCACCAACATTCAAATTCTCTATTAATTCTTCTTTTGTTGCAAGTACAATGTCAAGAACGTTATTACCACGGGTTGGCGTTCGAACAAATTGATAAAGCGAACTCTCTTGCAAGTTCGTATACAAGTCATGTCCGGAGTGTGAAGTAAGAGTATCGCCCCACTTGGTCACAGGTAAATTAAAGTCGCCAAAAATTACGGTATCTTGTGAGTTACTTACATCTGCAATTTGTTCGTAAATTTCTCGGTCAGTTTGCACTGATTGAGCTGGAGGTCTGTATATTAATGCAAGTATTATTTTTGTACCTTTATTATTCTTTATTAGCACAAAAGATGCGTCGACGTTCACAATTTGAGGTTTTGACAAGAGGGTAGGGTTACGACTTTCTTTGATATAAAGTAAAACGCCACCTCCATTTCGATTTATTCGGCTTTTCTCAAACATTACATAACCGGGAAGTGAATACTCTGCTAAAAAGTCTCTATCTTCTGTATTGAGCCAAGATTCTGTTATGCCAATCACATCATAATTTTCTGTAAACACTAGCTCCTCTAAATCTGAAAATTTATTGCGTATGCTACGAGCGTTTGCATAGAAAACCTTTAAATTTGTTATTTTAGAACTCACGGAACGCTCTTTAATAATATTTTTGGTTCTTGTCGGATCTACATTTATGTTCATGGCTGTCCTCGGTCCTCGCTGTCTTCGGTCCTTATCGCTGGTGGTCCTCGGTTGCCTCTGTTTTTTTCTTGGCGTTGGATGATTTATGTCACTGCTGCTTCTTCTCGGATGGCGTTTTTTGATCCATGGCTGCGGACTGCTTCGTGTAGGAGACGACCCATGCGTGCTGAACCCACAGGGTTTAAATGAGTGCCATCCTTGCGGAACAGAGTAGGCTGGTTGTAGAAGTTGTCCCAGAGGTTGATGAATTCAACTTCTTCCCTCAGACACAAATATTTTAGTCGGCTATTTGTGCTGAAGGCCTTGTCGTAGAATTTGTCAGGTGCGTGGATTTTGGGGAGAATGCCTGAGATGATGATATTCCTTGACTTGTTTTTGTAGTGCTGGATCATCTTGCAATATTTCTCCATCAACTCTTCGGATCTGGTGCGCATGACGTCATTTGAACCAGCATGGATGACAAAAAGGGTATTTTCATTTGCATCCTTTGTGGTATCTTCGAAGGCTTCCACAATGATGTCCAGTCCAGCTCCTGGGATGCAAAATCTTTTTCGTTGATTTGGGACTCTGTCGCAGAACTCTTCGACCTGTCCTCGTAGGATAGAATCCCCAACGAGCCTGGTCTCCTCTGGTTCGTCTTCCATCTCTACCAATATCTCAAATCTGTTTGACATTGTGACTGGTAGATGAGACCTTTTCTGCGTTGGCCGTGCACCGTTCCTCACTGGTGTAAATCCGGAAACCTGTGGTGGCGGGACTCTACGTACAGGTCGGGGAGAGGAGTGGTTAGAACGGGGGCGAGGGGTTGGTACTGTTCGTGCTAGCAGGCTTCTTGCACGAGGAGTGGGGGAGAGAATAAGGTGAACAGGGCGGCTGTCCTGGTTTGATGTCGGGTCAGGTTCGTCAGAAGCATCTGCTGCAGTGTCTACTGCAGGTGTTGGATTGTTGGCAGATGACGTTGGAACGGTGGTGGATGCTGGAGTTGAAACAATTGGAGTTAGTGATACTCCAACGTTGAATGTTACAAACTCTTGGAGTGATTCCAGCTTCCTGGTGAGGGCGTTGATCTTGTTGTGGGCTTCATCCAATTTTGCTGTCAAATCCTCTCGTTGCTGGCAGAGTCGGCAGACTTGTGGATCGACAGGAGCAAACATGGAAGCACCAAACCTACCGGCGCAGTTCGTACAGGCACGAGGCAAGGTGACGATCACTTTCTTCAGATCACTTCACTCACTTAAAAACACTTAACTCACTTTAAAAACACTAAACTCACTTTAAAAACACTTCACTCCCTTCAGGTCGCTTCACTTACTTAAATAGGCCTAACCGAAAACAAAAATGTTGAAATACACACAAATAGGTTATCAGCGGTGATAGCCTAACCGAAAATTAAAACAAAACTAAATTAAATTTGAATACGCAGTGATAGCCGAACCGAAAACAATTTTATGTTTATTTAAACAGAAATAGGCCACCAGGGGTTATAGCCTATCCTAACCGAAAACAAAATTTATGAAATATCGGTAAGCAGTGTCTAGTACCAAGCACACCATGCCAAGCTCTGAAGGAGACACGCGGGTAGGAGCCCGCACCACCTTACTAGGACAGCGGCCTCCAATCACAGACGACTACGTCATGAAGAGCAGGCGTCATATTACGCGTCAGGCCAGCCGACCAATCACGAGCGTGGGAACCTCCGCCCGAGCGAGGGAGTCACACGTACATACACACGCACATATTACCACCTCGCTGCTCGCTCTCTTTCTCCTTACAATTCACACTACATATCTTATACTCTATCAATGATATAAAATACTTCCAAGTGTCACAGACAAGAATAAAGACCACCACTGATCTGTCTGTGACATCATGAATACTAAGAAAGAAAGAACATCGTTCTACGAATATTATAGCTCATTTCACTGCCCTGGCGAGCGCTAGCGAGTTACGAGTACATTCTGGCAAGCTGGCCAGCATAACAGTTTTCCTATTCCTTGTTTATTATAAAGTGATATAAGTAAGATTTATTGAGACGAACCAAATATTGTACCCCCCCTCTCTTTCTCTCTCTCGCTGTATCTCTCTTTGTATATGTATGTACAGTATATCAGCTCACTTATTCTAATTAGCGTCTATCCATTCATGTATTTGTGTGTGTGTCTATCTCTCTATCTATCTATCTATCTATCTATATATATATATATATATATATATATATATATATATGTTTATATATATATATTTACTGTATACAGTATAATTCATATATATAATTTATTATGTTCAAAGAATATATCTATCTATCTATCTACTATACTGTATATCTATATATATGTCTGTATATCTATCCTCAAGTCATATAAAATGCAGATTGAAGAGTCCAAGGGAAGTAATTAAATTTTTTTTTTAAAAGTCGGGATTTAGTATTAGGGTTTCTGTTTTTATCATTTGTTAACCTTTAAATCTTGCTTTGTAGATTTGTTTCACATTTGCACTAAACTTGGTAATCATTAACCTATTGAGGATAATAACGAGTTTTAACAGTTTATTATGGCAATATTTAGAATATTTATTCAGATTAGGAAGGGTGTGTGGATATTAGAGGGATAATTAAGCAAGTTTTTGCTTTATTTTATTTCTCACAGATCCTTCCTAAGCTGCACAAAATCGCTTAATTATAGCCAAAATAAACTGTCAAAATAAGTCGTAATCCTCAAGGGGTTAAAGGAATATTGACTGTAATGAAGGTAAATATTGACGGTAATGAAGGTAAATATTGACTGTAATGAAGGTAAATATTGACGGTAATGAAGGTAAATATTGACGGTAATGAAGGTACATATTGACGATAATGAAGGTAAATATTGACGGTAATGAAGGTAAATATTGCCAACTGGCGTCATAACACTAGCAAACATTTTGGCCAAAAACAATTGGTAGAACCGAAACATCGGATCCTATACCTGTACTCCATTCAGTATAAGTACGCCAGAAATCCTGACCACTAGCCTCTGTAACTCAAGCTAAGCTAGAATAAATGGGATGCAAATTACCACACCCTGGCTGACTCTTCCCAAATTGTATAAATATTAGCTCAATTACTTAAAATTAAGCTAGTCGTTTTTTTAGTTATAGAGGTTAGTATGTATGTACAGTATGTATCTATATACTCAGGCACATACCCCATAGCTGGGGGTGGCTGACTCGAGACATAGCCCGGCCAGGGACAACACAATACAACATATAAAACAAAATACAACATTCACACACATCTAGGTCGCCCCGGAGAAGACCCAGAGACCTAGGCCCATTCGGAGTCTCCAAAAGATTCCCAGGTCCCAGACCTCCCGGAGAGGTTCCGGTCTGAGCAGGTAGACACGCAGCGAAGTTCACCACCACAATGCCCGCCCCCCTCACATCCAGGCATGACCCTTCATATATACACCGGCTCCCCGAGCCAGGCACCTGATGGATTATCTAGTCCATCTGATGCCTGACCCCCTCTCCCAACGACAGAGCGTTATCACATCTATTCACAAGCATTCTCCATTCATTCCTATGCATTTGGTAAAGATATATATATAGGCTATCTACCTCTTAATTGTTATATTAATATTTTATTATACGTATATTTCGTAGCCAAAACTAATCTCTCAATTAATCTTTCGTTTCAGTGGTTCCAGTCGCGTGGACAGCCCAAAGCTGCCAACCCGGACAAGAGCTCTATAATTATAGTGCTTAGTTAACAAGCTTCAGTTCCTCTCCTTCCCTCAATAACAAGAAAAATGAAGAGCAATGTTATATAGAAAAACAATCATACAAAATGAGAAAGGAAAACGACAAAAGACACCATTAATATACAAACAATCACAACAATAGCAAGGAAAACAGCAACAACACATCATCAATAATCACAACAAGAATATTAAAGCAACAACAACAATCCTACAAACCGGATCACCATAGGCCTATTTATACATACCCTGGTGAGTCAAACAGTGTGCATTGTAATCCACCTTAAGATATTCTATATTAGACCAAGAGGTGAAAAGTGTGAGACTAACACTCTTATATAAGGATATATTATGATGCCCGCTATTTTAATGTTGAAAATCACTCAAACCTACACTCATACTATATGGTTAACTCGTATTCCCTTTGCCAGGTTAATGCTATACTAAAAACACTAAACAGTTCCAAGCAGCCTTCACGTTTGTTATGACTGACTCTGATTCCCGCTGAAAATATATAGTTCAAAGCAAATATTTGTCATCACCTACCCACATTAATATAAACATAATCAAAGCAGGGAAAAGCTATCCTATGCCCAGGTGAAAATAGTCAATAATTTTACCCTAATGTATCCTATTACTAGTACCTCGCAGCTGACCTCATAAGTCTACATAAAATAATACTATCACGCGTTCCCAAGTTAGCTTCATCAAGATATTCACGGGTACAATATTACCAATCAAACTAACAAACTAAGATAGCTACTCAAAAAGTTAAAGACTCCAAATTGGAAAGTGTGAAACTGGATTATCGGAATTTATTTTATTGAACAACTAATAAATCAAAAGAGAAAATCAGCGATGGTGGAGACTGAAAGGCATTGCTTACGTTGAAATAATTGGGAATCGGAGTAACTAATTAAAGTGACTGCATAAACTTTCGAACATAATAATTCAACATAAAGCTAACAGTTGGGTATTCGATTATATCGTATGCTTGAACAAAACAGGAATATATCAGAATAGGTAGACAATTCAAATGTATTCTTCAACATTCCGAAAAAGTTAGCAAACTTAAATTTTGTGAAAAAACAACTAAGAAGATATTTGTAAATACATAATCTGAAAATGACTGTAGCCTACATGAACAGCTTCAAATACAATTGCACATGGACAGTTCACAAAATACTTGTAATAAGGGAAACATTGAATGGAGTAAGTGCAGGAGTGCTGTTTGAGGAAGTGTAGTTTTGTGGCAAAAATCTAGATGGCGCCACCGTGGATAATATATACTGTTCTAACATACTGCCACCTGGTGGTGGTGGTTGGTGCTACATCCCGGCAGTTTCTAACAGGTTAGTGGAATTAAATTGTTCATGGTTTGTTTTCTTATCTCCATGTACTGTATCTATCTATCTTTTTATGTGTCTAACTACCAATATTTATCATTCTACCTGACTGTATTCCAAAAAGCAAAACGTTGAATATATTAACAAGAGAATTGTGAAGATTTTTTAATGTGCGTTTCATTGTTTTATCATTTACTTTCCTTTGCTTATTAGCTTACTATTCATGGTGTCACAATTATGTTTTTCTGGGCCACCTTGTTCATGTGGGGCAAAAAGCTAATATACAGTATATCTATATATATATTGTTACGTTACGAGCGGGGTTCGAACCCATAACATAAAGAAACATTCCACTAAAAACCACAAAATGAGGACTTATTATTTAGCCTCACAAAATGCGGAAAATATGACTATCATTTTCAGTCAAGAAGAAGTGGCATGTTTAACTTCCACAAAAACTAGCAACTCTCTTTGTAGTCACTAAAACCTTGGTAGGTGAAAAGATGTGGCAAGTTCATAAAATATCAGTTGATATCAAATGGCTGTTTTAGCCTAAAAATCCCAAAGTTATTCCTTTCTTATCACTCGTTCAGAATTCGTTATCTTTAGTTACTTTGACTGAGATTTATCCCAACAATCAAAAAAATAATATATTAGCATAAAGGTAAAATGTAAAGATTATGTAAAATAAAATTATAATTTATTTACATGATTAATTATACACAAAAGTTACTTCTAGTAAAAATATCAAAGTGAGAAACATTGAAGTGAAATAATAAAGAAACTCTTAAGAAAAATAATACATAGTTATATAAATACCCTCCAAGAGAGTAAGTGAAAGCAATCAATAAGCATAGACAAAATCCTCTATCTATCTATCTATATGCTCAGGCCCAATCCCCATTTTAGGGGTAGCCGACTCAAGACAGAGCAAGAACAGGGAAAACACAAAAACAACATAAAACAACAAATAAACACAGATAAAAAACACAAACTCACACACATTCAGGTCACCCAGGACCAGGGTCACCAAGGTCGCTCCAGCACTCCCCCGGCCCCCGACCACCCGGAGAGGTTCCCATCTCGGCAGGCAGACATGCAGCGGAGCCAAAGCCACAAGCCCTCCCACCACACTTCCAGGCGCACCCTTCATATTAATCGTCTCCCCGGGCCAGGCGCCTGATGAACTATTATCTAGTCCAACTTGAGCCCGACCCCTTACTCCAAATGACCACGTGTTCACTCAACTATTCACAAGCATTCTCCATTCACTCCTGTCCACCACCACTTCCCCTGCCTGATCTATAGTCATTCCTCTATCATCCAAAGCCTTTCTTACACAGTCTCTCCATCTCAATGGGGGTCTTCCTGCCCTTCTATCTCCCCTTGTACCTGACTCACATATTCTCTTTGTAATCCTTTCATCTCCCATTCGTTCAACATGACCATACCAGCTCAGCACCCTTCTGTCCACTCTGGACAAAAATCCTAGGCGATACTCATTCAACTCATGGTGATTCTTTTACAAACAAACTCAGGGCAGGTCAGCTTAAGATGGTGGTGGAGAATACACTACCTGCCGTTACATTACGAGCGGCTTATATACCCTTCGCTCACCTGGCTCTGATACCAACCTCTCGAACTGCATTAATCTCAACTCATTATAAACTTGCTGAATTAAAGTATTAGTTTTACCAAGAACTCTATGATATATCTTGTAAACATTACTTATGATTAGAAAAGCCAAATACATTATTACCTAGTTATAATCAATATCATTCGTATGTCAGGCAACGAAGGAGAGAAAGGGAGTTGGAGGAAAAGGGGGGGGGGGGAAAGGGGGGAACATTGAGTAGGGGTACGGGTATAAGGGGGATAGGGGGGAGAATGGAATGTGGAGAAAAGGGGGGTAGGCAGCAAGAAGCCCCACAATACCACTACACTCTGAATCGTACACTCTTGAACAAAAATATCTTCCTATTTATGAAACTAAGCTGTCTACAGGTCGAATTAATTATACCGGGCTCATAACATTGCATACGATGTTCATACGATAAATATAAATAATTAAAGATCGTACCCACCATAACAAGCACAATACCTCAATTACAACCAGTGACACTTGAATGAAATAGAAATCCCTAACAATATATATATATATATATACAGTATATATATATAATGGAAGCAATTGATTCTCCTACTGGGAATCGAAGACGAATAAGGAATATGAAGACCAAAGCGAACAGTAACATAATTGTTTATAAGCAACGTTTCAACACTAATCTTGTGTCATTATCAAGCCTAAAAAAGAGAAAGAATAAAACCTATCGTGAGTATCATAAAATCATCACATGTTAAAATTGAAAATGTATTCAAAAGATAAATTTAACGAAAATATGGCCTAGGTTCATTACATTAAGAAAAGAAATTAAAAGTAGAATATATATAAAGTATAATATATATATATATATATATAGTATATATATATATATAGTATATATATATATATATATATATATATATATATATATATATATATATATATATATATGTATATATATATATACTGTATATATATATATATATATATATATTTATATATATATATACTATAGAAACAACATAATGCAAGAATCAAATCGCACACCACTTTATTTAATTACACTTGAAGAAAGAAATGATTGGACGAAATTTCATTGACCTATTAGGAGGGGAAGGGTCCCTTCATTGACCTTGTTTATTCGACCCTATATGAAAAAATGGAAATGCACAGCATTAATCATTCTAGAATGAAAAACTGAAATGTAAATTCTTTCTAATGGCTAAATAAAGGAAATTAAAATTTTGTTTAAAAGCAAATTAATAAATGAAATAGAAATTCTTCCTAATGACACATTACATTTCATTTTGGAGGACAGAGGATTTTTTTGTCTGCTGAAGGGAACTGCTGGCGTTGGTATTCGACGACTTGGTACACAAACTTTCGTTCCTCGTTGTTTTTTATAAGGCCCTTGTTGAAATCCAAGGCCAGTTTCACCGCCCGTTCTGCCACGTCGTTCACAGATTTCAACGATGGTGCACATCCTTCGAGAACTTTTTGTTTTGTTTTTTGGAACTGGCAGCTTCAGGCAATAAAAAAGGCTTCGAGTCCTTTTCGTGACCAAAGGTGCTCAAATCCGACCATATCACGGTCAAGGCCCTCTTTCCCTCCAGCCGATGCAGATCTTTTGGGTTTTCAGTCTTCTTGTGCAGGTTTTGGAGCATGGCCATCTTCTCTGCATCGGTGGTTTTGGAGGAGAACATAGCGAGTCCGGCCAAATCTTCGCTTAGGTACCAGAGGTTTTCCCTGAATTTTATCAATGCGGCGGTACCTACATTATGATCTACCACCTTGTACCTCTCTAGGTCCTCCAATAAATCCAGGTCATTGACGGGTGCGTCCGGCATCAATGGAGCTTCGAACCACCTCTGGAGGTAGATGGAGATGGCAAAGACGTTTATCCTGCGTAGTGACCGGACCTCGTGAACAGTCAGATGGAATTGGCTTCGGAAGATGAACATCTTGAAACAGTAAATGCCGTTGGCCATCCACCTGGCCCGGTGGTATGCTCCAGGACAATTGTACCGGAGATCTCGTTTGCCATGACCATCGAGGAAGACCAGAGCGAGGGTCAGGAACTCTTGGTAATCGTCTATTGGGTGGCGAACATCAAACTGTTCTTCAATGAAGTGGACAAACTGCTCTTTTTTTAACGCCACCCATTCCAAAAGGATCTCGCTTGGGACATCGCCGTCGAACGGAGAAGCCTGCCTCTGGTCGATGAGCTTCCATTGGGATCTAAAGCAAGCGAACAGTGCAATTTCAGGGCCAGAAAACCTAAAGAACATATCAAAGACTGAGGTGATTACCAATTCCATCATGAGGTGTCTGCAAGCAAGGAAAAGAATGCGGCGGTCCAATTGGTCCTGGATAATCGTGCAAGCGCTGCTGTGAATACTGGTATTCGCCGCTGTTGTGTCAAAGCAGAGACCAACAATCCATGGTTGAACTTGCGGTCAATCGTCCAGCACCTTCAGAACAGCTCCATCTCTCTGGTGTCCCGTGCCATAAGGGATTTTTGGAATTTGCCAATAACTTCTCAAGATACTTCCCGCTGACCAGCACTGGTAAGCGATCCGATTTCCCTCCATCTGAATTGGGGAGGAGTTTGCCATCAAAGTGGATGACAAGCGGCGTATCAGGATTGAACTTGGCCTTGATTCCAACTGCCAAGTCCTTCCTGGACTTTTGCTGTGAACGGTGAAGACTTGATTTGGACAAGGTGATCAAAGATAACTCAATTCCTGTGGCAGTGAGTGCTGGAGCCACAATGCAATGTACTGTACATTGCTTGGCGTACTGAGGTTCCAGTTCGATCCAGGGCTGCAGCAAAATTGAGATCTTGAATGATCCTCTTTGCCGACACTTGGTCGTCCTCGGGAGCGGATCGAGGAGCTGAAGGACCAGGAGAGGAATATTGGACATCATCATTGGATTTTTCGCCCATGGACTCCGAAGAAGAAGACCCACTTTCCACTGTTCCTTTCGCTTGCAGCAAGTCCATCTCTTTGCGGCTTTTCTTCTTTCTTCCTCTCCTCTTCAGCTGCTCGGCGTTTCTCCTGGTCCGCTGCCCTGCGAGCAAACTCCAGGTCCTCTCCTCTGATGTACATCTTCCGCACGGTTTGCTGGTCATTCAGAAAGTTTTGATCTGCAGGAACTTTGATGAGTTTCATGGCGTTGGCATGAGCTGTATCGAAAAGTGTTTTCAGGTTGGCTTGGAATCCCTTTTTCCGCTCCAGCTGCTTCACTCCCCTACGGCTTCGGCAGCCGTTCAGCAATAGTAATACATGGTTTGAGGGGACCCTTACAATTGAAGAACACAAATTAAATTCATGTTTTCACTAGTGGAACAAATTATGGAGGTGTGCATGACAAACTTTGGGAACTAAAAAAATTGGTACACCCTAATATATATATATATATATATAAATTATATATACAGTATATATATATATATATAATGTGTGTGTGTGTGTGTGTGTGTGGTAGTGCGCACTGCTTATATATCTCCTTAATCATGTATCCAACTGACCACTTGAAAGTTGCGGTCTATAATGAAGTTGGAGCTGTAAATGTCGATATCGAACTACCATTTAATTACGGTTATAGTGAACATATAAATACATACAAAATCTAGTCTTCTAGCTATAACAAACTGACATAATGTTAGTTTATGTTAGACATATTATGGCTACAACTTTAACTTTCTTTTAGCCCGAATCTGGCAAGTGGTTAATTATGTATATCTATGTATCTGGTTCTGTATTTTATTCAACTCTTTTATATCTCTTTTTTCTCTATATGTGTACCATATATTTGTCTATGTCTTTATCTATATCCTTATATCCATTTATCTATCTATAATATTAACTATACACCTACTGTATACTCTTGTTACTGGGTCTAATTTATCTTGATGGAGTTGATTAAAGACTGAAATGTTGTATCGTTAACTGTGGGAAGGTGAGGCAGGGGTTGATTATACTGAGAGAGAGAGAGAGAGAGAGAGAGAGAGAGAGAGAGAGAGTACAAAGGAGTACAAAGGAAATCAAGCAACAACATATCTAGTGACCCTTCTAGGTTGCTTGTCCTCCAAAACACTGAGGATCAAGTGTCCAAACAGTGGTTTAGAGTGGGTAAGGGAACATTGGAAAGGGAATTACTGCCCTGGAACTAATGTCCGTGGCAGGATTAGGAAGTTAGTAGGGGACAGATGGTTAGTAACTGAGGGGGGGATAAAATAAAGTTATTCATTTACAAACGCAGTCAGTCGCGGGTTTGATGCGAGATATTTGTCTAGGCGGAGTTTAAATGAATCAACGGTGATGCAGTCTATAACGTTTCGGGGAAGCCCATTCCACAAGTTGACAACTCGATTGAAGAAGAAATTCTTAGATTCGTGTGAGTTAAAAGATTTACCAATAATTTTGCAACCGTTTCCCCGCGTGTAATTAGATTGGTCGATAGTGAAGTACTTACTACAGTTCATATTGTCGATGCCTTTGATGATTTTGAACACTTGAATTAAGTCACCTCTTAATCTGCGCTGGGTTAAAGGAAATAGATTTAATTCTCTAAGACGCTCTTCGTATGGTTTGTTCTTTAGGCTAGGTATCATTTTGGTAACTCTACGTTGAACTCGTTCTAGCTTGTTTATATCTTTTTGGTAATAAGGGCACCAGGATTGAACGCAGTATTCCAGAAGAGGGCGGACTAATGAATTGTAAAGGGTTAGGATAACTTCTTTGGATTTATGCTCAAATGACCTGCCTATAAAGCCAATTATTTTGTTTGCCTTCTTAACAACTTCTTAGGTTACTGGATATTGTTACTCCCAGATCGGTTTCTCTGTTTACATTCTTAAGCTGAGTGCCATTCATCGAATAGTTTGCTTTCTCATTTAGGTATCCGATATGTAGTACTTTACATTTATCCGCATTGAAACTCATTTGCCAAATTTGGGCCCAACATGACAATTTATCTAGATTGTGTTGCATATCGTCAACTTGTTCTTTTGAGAGTACGCTATTTGCAATTTTTGTATCGTCAGCAAATTTTGAGATTGTACAGGTGAGACCCTCATCTATGTCGTTGATGTAATTAGAAAAGAATTGGTCCTAGTACCGATCCCTGGGGTACCCCGCTACTTACATTGGTCCATTTTGATGCCTTACCGTTTATGACTACTCTTTGCTTTCTGTCGCTGAGCCAATTTTCTATCCATTTCAACACACCGTCTTGTATTCCATGCGCTTTTAGTTTTAGCAGTAAACGTTTGTGGGGAACTTTGTCAAAGGCCTTTTGAAAATCAAGGTATATAATATCTACAGCTTTACTCTCATCGTAGAGGTTGAGGATATCGTGGAAGAAGTCTAAGAGGTTTGTTAAACAGGAACGTTTTTTACGAAAGCCGTGTTGAGTATCTTTAAGTATGTTATTTTCCTCTAAGTGATTTACGAGTCTGTCTCGTATGACCGTTTCTAGCATTTTACATACAACTGAGGTTAAGCTAATTGGACGATAGTTACTGGGTAGGGATTTGCTGCCTTTTTTGAATATCGGTGTTACGTTGGCTAGCTTCCACTGATCGGGCATAGTTCCAGACTGCAAGGATTTATTGAATAGTAATGTCAGTGGTTTAGAGAGCTCATCCTTAGCTTCCTTTAGAACTCTAGGCGAGATTGTATCAGGTCCAGGCGTTTTATTTACCTTGAGTTTATCTAAACAATTCAATACTTCTCTCTCTGTAACGGTGATATTGCTTAGAACATCTGAATTATCAATCTGAATCGGCGATGGTGTAGGGATATCACTGAGGTCTTCTGTTGTAAAAACTGATGCAAAGAAGGTATTGAGGTCATTACTCATTTGTTCTTCGTCTTTGGTGTATTCTCCATTTTCATCGACTAACGGTCCAACAGTTGAAGTAACGACTTTTTTTCTTTCTGATATAACTATAGAATTCTTTCGGGTTTGTTTTACTTTGATTCGCAATATGTAACTCTAAGGTCTTTTTACTTTGCTTAATTAACTTTTTGGCTTTGCGTCGTAGCTCTACAAATTTCAGCCGTTCTTCGTCATTTTGTGAGGATTTTAATCTATCATTAGCAAATTTTTTAGCAAGCAGGCAGTTTGAAATATCTTTATTCCACCATTTGGGCTTATTATTATGGCCTGGACGCCGAGTTTTCGATGGTATGCAGCCTTGCACTGCTAAAGAGAGAGAGAGAGAGAGAGAGAGAGAGAGAGAGTTCATAACATCCCACTTACATATTTGATCCGGTACCCAAAGCAGGTTATATCGAAGCTACTTAAGGGGATGTATTTGATTTTGTCTGGAATCCCTTCTCCCTCATGCTTAGCCTCAATAGTTTTGAGATTATAAGACGTTCGCCCCCATTAGTTTGTCGATTTTAAGACCTTTCACTCCATTTCTTTGTCAATTATAAATACTTTTCGTGCCATTTAGGTATCGAATGTTTCCTGTTGACCAATAACGAGCCTGTAATTTTGAAGACACCGCCTTTGGCTGTGACATCTTTCCACCGAAAAATGTACCAATTTATATCGTAGGGAAATGTTAGTATTTTTAATTTTTTATTTATTTTTTAAAAGCTGGAGGTATAAGGAGGAAACCAAAATTAAGCCTGCGTTACATAACACTTTATGTATCGAGTCACAGTATCGAAGTCAAAGGTGTACTGAACATAATAAAGCCAGTATCACACGAGCACGTTTTCCCTCAACGTTTCACCTCAACACTGGTCTGGCAGCTTATGAGGTCAACGTACATATTTCGGTCACCTAAATTCATCTATCGTCAGTCTAGTTTCTGATACCAGTGCAAATTACTCCAGAAATGTTGCCAGAAAAATTTTGATCATGGAATGTTAACTATAAAAGCTCTCGTGTGATACCGGCTTAAGATATGGTGCGGATTTTAGACTGTTAAAATTTGTGGATAACCTTACATAATAAAACCACTACAGCTTGATCAAATGACCCACACAATTAAACCTTGTAAACTGCTTAACCTCTTGAACATTGTGACGCATTTTATCATTATAATTTGGCTATCATTAGACGATTTTATTCACTTTAAGACCGAATTTTGGAAGTCAGAAGGTTAATTACGACAGTGTTTACCCCTTTGATTCCTAGAGGGCCTTCCTAAACTGAATAAGTCACCCAATGATAGCCACAATAAACTGTCAAAATGTCTCGTAAGCCTCAAGAGGTTAATAATATGGGATCTTTTATATATTATTATTGCTAACACTGGACGAATGTATACAGCTTACGATGGACCTCTAGCAATCAAAATGGAAATATTTACATATCCATTTACCTCTCACGTGCTCTCATTAAGTCTAGAGTCCATTGTTTTAAGGTGGCGAGCAATTGACTTATCTCCACATTAATTAATCTGTTTTTACAACTTTTTTACAGCCAAATATAATGTTAATTGTGACAACTTGCCAATAATATGATAACAGAGATAATATAACACTATCGTATTGTTCTATCAATTATGGAGAAATAGGCTGCTGAAGGAGTAAACTTTTCGCCAGGTTAAAATAAACAGACTATAGTATAATCGTCTACTAGCAGCCATAATTAAGTGGAGGATTGAGTCATGGTATAGTAAAAGGGTTAAATGTTAGCATATCGTGGTTTGGAGGTAAACCACACAAAGTTATTAACTCTCTTGTTTATTGACCAGAACCATTTGGTGAGATTTGATAGTGGTAAACTAGTGGTGTGTGTGTGTGTGTGTGTGTGTGTGTGTGTCTGTTGTTTGACTATTTGTATTCCTTTTATATTTGTGTTGTGTGTGTGACTGCGTGTGTGTGTGTGTGTGTGTGTGCTTGTGTGTGTGTGCTTATGTATGTGTTTGTTTGTGCGTGTGTGTGTGCGTGCTTGTGTGTGTGTGTGCTTGTTTGTGTGTGTGAGTGCTTGTGTGTGTGTGTGTGTGTGTGTGTGTGTTTGTTTGTTTGTTGTGTATGTGAGTGTGTGTGTGTGTGGGTTTGAATTCGTTAAGTGCCATCAGTTAGCCACATACTGTATACCCAGTTATTTGCGCAAGTAAATACGCAATGTGTTGCAATGTACTCAATGATAAAATGTATCTATAAACTATAATGATAAATTTCATCGTAATTAACCCTTTGAGGATCATGACACGGCTTGACAGATTATTTTGGTTGTCATTAGAAGCTTTTATACAGTTTAGGAATGATCTGTGGGAATTAAGAGGGCAAAAACTGTCTCAATAATAACTTTGACTTCCACATACCCTTCTCAGTCTAAATATAATCGTCTAATGAGAGCCATAAAAAACTGCCAAACACGCCATAATCCTCAAAGGAATAATAAATGTTGTTAGTGGACTGATATATTATAAACGCTTAATTAACCCCTTCAATATACAATAACGCAATATATTTAGTATTCCTTGTTACGATCCAGGTTCTCAAAGACACAGGGCTCTTCAACATTGGACTTGATAATGGCAAAATGCAACAACGGTAACACTAGATCCAACCCCTGCCTTAAACACTGGAAAACAAAACGCCATTACCGCCCTGAGTCGTGCCTGGACAACGAGGTATCCTATGACTCGGTAACTGGTGCACACACACTAGGCTGACGCTCGATGAAACAGCCTATTCTCAAACAGTAAAAGATTACTCGATTAGGTTACACAAAGAAAAGATAGTTAACGTGATTAATTAACGTTACGGTAGATACTCAAATAACTGGCACTCCTGTATTAAAGAAAGTGCAATGCTAGTCCTGCAACATCAACTGGAAACTTCTGAAATAAGTCTGATGCTGGGAAGATGTTCGTAAAGAATCTTGAACAATTATAATGCAGAATACGGGTCACAATAAATACTAGGACATATAGTAATAATAGGCAGGCAAATAATAAAGACTGCGCAAAGGTAGTAATGCTCGACAACTAAAGAAATGCTTCGTGACACAACGCAACAGCCTACTAGGGTTGTGCAACTCAACAACAACCTCGACTCAAAAGTGCAGTGAATAATAATGTTGCATACATATAATAATGGGGGCTTATCTCTAACCAGTGTCTGCTCAGTTAATAAAGTCTAGCTGGGGTATCAAGGCAGGGCAACAATGGGCGAGCATGCGGCTCGTAGCCTAACGTTGTCCGAAGGTGGTATAATGAAGATTACGTTATATGACGGGGATGCTCTCTTGATAAATCTAGGTCTCTAGTACCTAGTTCTATCCTGGCGATCCCTCAGAAGTCAACACAAAGAGGCAGCACTATGTTGTGAGGGATAGGCTATGGCCCTCTCACACCACAGCGCTGTGCTCGCAAAGTAAACCCACCCGAAGACAACTTAGGCTCCCACAGTACCTGTCGATGTCGTGCAGGGCTTAGCTAACACTGCACACATCGGAGACAACGACACAGTAACCTTACCCCCAGTCTAGCTTTAGATAACCAAGCAGAATCACTCAACACCTTGCCAGGGAGACATATACCGGTCTACAACCTTCCTGAGAGAGGACACACACGGAAAAGTCCGTCTCTCCAACCTCAATAAAGCATAATACCTCCTTAACCTAATACAGGGAAATATCTGAGAGCTTCGCGTACAATACGACTGGTCGACGGTGAACGTCTATGCTGAAGCCAGAAGGGATGTTGAGTTTAATAAAGATTAGAGAATGAGAAAGGAGAAGTCGAGAGAGAGAAATAGTATGCAAAGTGGCGAGTATGGGGGACAGAATTGCAAAGGATATAGGCGGTACGCGTGTCAGACAAGCTCTGAGCTGGTAAAAAACACGAGGCCGCGATGGGCAGGGACTAGTTGACCACCCGGCCGCCAACGCCGTCAGCGCCCAAGCGAGCTGCGTCATAGCTCACCCCGCTGCCAGGTGTACCCCCTCACCCTCTCTCGCTCGCCTCCCACACAAGCAACATTTATATTATAGCGAATATAAAATATAAGGCGCGGTCACAGACCAAAACAAAGACCATTTCTAGACTGTCTGTAGCAACACAACACTAATAAAATAAAGCAGATCATTCTAGGACAACTGTAGCCCATCCCCCCATCCTGGCGAGCGCTAGCGAGCTGCAATGCCCCATGCAACCATTCTGTTAACGCCGGGAGGCGTCACACCCCCCCAAGATATGGGACACTCAACCATGGGCCCATATCTGAACAGACAGAATGTCGCTAGAATCTGCCACTCCTAACCACTCTGCCACTCATGGAATGCAAGCTCAGTCTCCTCAAAAAAAATACAACAACATTTATATATAAAAAAAAATCTTATCACCCTTCCCAAATATAATACATTAATTCATAACATTGTGCTCCCAGAGCGAGCTTTAAGAAGCACAGCCTACTGAGGGAAAATCATCTGCACTCAGTACTCAGCTACAATATTATCTTAAAATTAATTATCAAAAGAAAGAGTTTTTATTTAATTTTTCATATTTTATTTTAATGTTGTTTTTGGCGGCTACTATAGATGTAGCCTAATTTTCGTCTAATCAAAGCCAACAACTCCTGCCCTGCGACCCTACGCTGATGCTACACACGCGAGCCAACAAGCACCAGCGCAAAAATACACCGCGAGCCAAGACAGGAGGCTATACCAACATACTGTGGTAGCCTACCCCGGATCCTCCACCCGCGACAAACAGTCCGCAATCACATTCTCACAACCGGCAATATGGCGAATGTCTAAGTTGTACTCTTGCAACATGAACGACCATCTGGTCAGCCTCATATTCCGGTTGTGGAATTGATTGAGGAATTTAAGCGGGTGGTGGTCGGTATACACTACCACGACTGGCCCATAGGCAGGCACATAGACCTCAAAGTGTCTGAGCGCTAACACAATTGCCAGCAGTTCCTTTTCAACAACTGAATAGTTTTTCTATGCTGAATTAAATTTCTTTGAAAAGAAACTGACTGGATGCTCAAGACCTTCCTCGTCTGTCTGCAAAAGTACGGCACCAGCCCCTACTCCGCTGGCATCAGTCGCCAACTGAAATGGTCGTTCAAAGTCCGGGGCCCTGAGGATAGGGTGAGTGCATAAAAGGTGTTTAACTACTCGAAACGCCTGCTCACACTCAGGTGCCCAGCGGAACTTTTTATCTTTAGCTAGTAGATCTGTCAAAGGAGCTGACACAGTAGAATAACCTCTTATAAAGCGGCGGTAATACCCAATCATGCCCAAAAATCTCATGATCTGCCGCTTGGTGGTCGGCCTGGGGAACAAGTCGATAGCCTGTATCTTCTGTTGGGGCGGGCTCACCTGCCCTAACCCAACCACAAACCCCAGATACTGCACCGTGGCTTGCACAAAGTCACACTTGCCCAGATTAACCACCAAGCCTGCTTTACTAAGTTGACTAAATAAGGCTTCTATGTGCTCACAATGACTTTAGAAATCGTTGTCATAAATGATCACGTCATCAAGGTAGACAGTACAGTTTGGGATGTCTGCTACGATGTCGTTCATTAAGCTCTGGAAAGTGGCCGGTGCATTTTTCAGACCATATGGCATCACGTTGCAACGGTAAGTACTGCCATCCACCACAAACCCGCACACCTCTTTAGCCCGCTCAGACAGTGGTACTTGCCAGTAGCCTTTGACGAGGTCTACCTTGGTCAAGTACCTTGCTTTCCCGATCTTATCCACACTGTCATCCACCCGGGGAAGAGGATATGCATTGGTGGGGGTCAACCCGTTCAACCGCCTAAAGTCAATGCAGAACCGAACTTTTCCATCAGGTTTGGGCTGCAGAGTGACAGGAGAAGTCCACCGTACTGCCCCCTTCTCGATCAAGCCTCTCGCCAGCATATACTCCAGCTCATCCCTGAGCGCTGGGAGTTTAATGGGTGGCACCCGATAAGGTATCAACTTGAAGGGGGGGTGCTCTCCTACATCGACGTCATGCACCGCTTGAGTAGTGAGGCCTGGGTGCTCGGCAAATACAGTGGGGTATGAATCGAACAGGCGCTGCACTGCCACCTGCTGTTCCTCCGGCAGGTTTTAATTTTCCAGGTTATCAACTGCTCCAAAATTTCAGACCTAAGGGAGGTGTATGTTGCTTCGCAAAATCTGAAATTGCCCTGGAGGAGGTTACTAATTTCAATTGTCCCTATTTTGATTATTCTATATACAAATTAATTTCTGCTGGTAAATTTAAATACATATGTTGCATCTACCGTTCCCCAAATACTCCTCCAGAGCAAAGTCTTTTTGATTCTCTGTCCTCACAACTCAGTGTCCTCAACTTAAATGCTTCTTCTGAAATCACTGTGTTGGGTGATTTTAATGTCCATAATGTTGAATGGCTCACTCATTCAGCCAGGACTGATGATGCTGGTCTTGAATGTGAGCTATTTGCAGACTCATTTAATCTCACTCAACTAGTCAACCAACCCACCCGTGTACCAGATAATCCTAATCATAATTCCCACCTACTGGACTTATTTTTAACAACCAATTCAGAAAATTATGATGTTACAGTGAGGTCCCCGCTTGGATCTTCTGATCACTGTCTGATACAGGCCACCTGTCTATCACCTACCACACCTTCCCACTCTGAACCTGTTTTGGTGACTAAATGGCATTATGATAGGGCAGACTGGGAGGGTCTTCAAGGTTTCTTTATTGATATTCCCTCGACCTCTTTCTTTTCTAATGATGCACACTCCACCTTGAGCCACATACAAGATTTTGTAAAAATTGGAATGGAAACTTTTATTCCTCATCAAAAGTACAGTAAAAGATCTAATTCACCTAAATGGTTTGACCATAATTGTGCTAGAGTAACTGAACAAAAAGCAATAGCCTACAATGCATACACAAGATCAAAAACACATGAAGCCTTTAATTACTTTAGAAACATCAGAAATCATGCCAAAACTGTATTAACACCTTACGAGCGGCCTATGCGGTTTATTTATGTGTACCGCACAGCGGGGTGTTTTAGCCAAAATAGGGCTGTTTACGTGATCATTTTCATGCCTAAATAAGACCCAGAACGTAAAACAAGTACCTATCCCTGAAAGGCATAAACAGAGCTTTCGAATGACACCATAACGATCCTTGTATGATGGATAGTTTTCTTGCAATAACCGTGCAACGCGAGTGCAAAAAGCAGGTAATTCGGTACTTTCAGTACATAATTGAGTATGTACGAGTGAGAGAGGAGGGAGCTGAGATTTGTGTCAGTAGGTTCGCCGCGGTGGTCTGGAGCAGTCACTCGCTAGTCTCCCCACTTGTCTCTCTCTCTCAGCCACATTACGTGCTGAAATTGCCACTCGACCTATGTCGAGCGCCGCCACATAGTCCAGCTTTATTTAACTCGACTTATGTGGTGAGCCGCTAATTAAGGGTTAACCTAACTAAATCAAACTTTCTCCACAAGCAGGCAAATAAACTTCTAAATAATCCAAATGATAACAAAATATTTTGGTCTACTCTTAACTCATTTAAATCCAACTTCACTACTGCTTCATCCATTCCACCATTAAAATCTCCGACTGGCAATCTTGTAAGTGACCCACGAGGTAAAGCTAACCTTCTTGCGGATATTTTCTCCACCAACTCAACCTTAGATGAAATAAATCAAGATGTCCCTGTACTTAATTTTAATTCGCCTGAAATACCCTCACTTAAGATCCACACCAGACATGTCAAAACTATTTTGCAGAATCTCTCAGTAGATAAGGCTCCTGGTCCAGATGAAATTCCTCCAATGGTACTTAAGAATTGCTCCTTGGTGCTCGCTCCTGTATTGGCAAATTTTTTCCGTCTGTGTACTCATACCTCATGTTTCCCAGTACCCTGGAAAGAAGCAAACATCCATCCAGTTCCTAAAAAAGGTGCCTCTTCAGATCCATCAAACTACAGACCAATAGCTATAACTTCCACTCTTGGTAAAGTCTTTGAAATTATATTAAATAATCACATAATTAAGCATCTTGAGAATAATAAATTAATCAGTGATAGGCAATATGGTTTTAGACGATGTCGATCAACTGCAGACATGCTTTGCCTTCTTACGCATCAAATCAACCAAGCTACAGACCAACGTGGTGAAACACATACAATAGCACTGAATATATCAAAGGCATTTGATAGAGTCTGGCATCAATCCTTATTGTCGAAGATGTCACACTACGGCCTTGCATCATTAGTTCCACTAATTTCTTCTTATCTTCATAAGAGAAAAATATGTGTAATGGTAGATGGCCTTTATTCTCAATTTCACTCAATAAATGCTGGTGTTCCCCAGGGATCAGTTTTGGCCCCAATTCTGTTCCTCATTCATATCAATGATCTCATATCTACCACTCATAATCCAATACATTCCTACGCAGATGACTCAACACTCCACAGTTCCTTCACATTTACCAATTCTTTCACCCAACCCGATCTTACAAATTCAAAATAAACACTGCAATTTCTCTGAACCAGGACCTTTCTAGAATTAATGGATGGGGACAAAAGAATCTAGTTTCCTTTAATGCACAGAAAACCAAGTACATTCAATTTTCTAACCGACAGAATCTCACTGACTCCCTTATATTTTTTAATGATGTAAATATTCCCACTTCCCTAGTATTGACATTCTCGGTGTAACATTAACTACTAACTTGAGCTGGACACATTATGTTAGAAGCATTGCTAAGAATGCCTCTAAAAAACTGGGACTCCTGTACAGAGTTCGAGAATTTTTCACTGACGAGCAGTTGGCCATAAAATAAAAGTCATGTGCGTTCTCAGATGGATTACTGTTCACCTCTGTGGGGTGGAAGTGGAGTGGTTGCATTGAGGCAGTTGGACAAAATTCAAAATAAAGCTATTAGATTAATCAATAACCCTGCAATCACACAGGACCTTCCTACATTATCCATACGAAGAAACGTTGCATCCCTTGCATTATTCTACAGATATTTTCACAGCAATTGTTCCGAGGAACTTGCTTCAATTGTGCCGCCTCTCCACATCTTTCCCCGTAGAACTAGGGCAGCTGAGAGCGCCCATGAATTTACACTTTCTCCTCCACAATGCAGAACTTCTGCATATCAGAATTCATTTATCCCCAGAGCTACTACTCTTTGGAATTCACTTCCCTCGAATTGCTTTCCACAAACTTACAATCTACAAATGTTTAAATCCAGTTGTTACAAACATTTTATGAATGGAGGATGCCTTTAGGCACATGGACCTTTTTGTTTTATCTGTGTTTTTCCTTCCTCCGTTCATTGTCTCTTAAAAAAAAAAAAAAAAAAAAAAAGGTGCGCCAGAGCATCATGCGCACATTGGCTCGAATTCCCCGCCCACTGATCAGCCGAGACATGACAATCCCAGTTATCATCCACCTGATCATTGCTGCCCCCCTCTCCTTCTCCACCATGACCGCAGCAGGTCAACACAGGGACAGCTAGTGACTCAGGTGGGCGCCTCACATACTCCTTCAACAAATTAATGTGGCATAGTTGGTTACGCTTCTTCCGGTCTGGAGTGGCAACGAGGTAATCTAGATCGGAGATCTTTGACACCACCCGATAAGGCCCAGCGTACTTGGCAGCCAGAGGATGACCTGCCAAAGGCAACAGGACCAACACCTCTTGACCTACCTGAAACTCCCGGAGTTTCGCCTTAGTATCGTACCTGTCCTTCATACGGGCCTGCGAACTCACCAAATTACGCCCGGCCAGCTCCAGACTTCTAAGCATTCTCTCTCTGCTCTCGAGGACGTATCTCAACATAGAACATGGCTTAGCGGTACCCTCCCAAATCTCCTTCACCATGTGGAGAGGGCCCCTCACCTGATGCCCGAAAACAAGCTCATTCGGACTGAAACCGAGACTCTCTCCAGGTACTTCTCTTGCCGCGAACAAAACATACGGCAGACCAAGGTCCCAATCCTTTCCGTTCTCTGCGCAATAACATCGAAGCATGCTTTTTAGCGTGGCGTGCCACCTCTCCAACACCCCTTGGCTCTCCGGGTGATACGCAGAAGAGACGACAGTGCTGATGCCATGCTGAATCATAGTTTGTTTGAACAGATTAGAGGTAAAATTAGAACCTTGGTCCGATTGCACCTCTTGCGGGTAACCATACCGCGAGCAATACAAGAGCAGGTTCCGGACAACAGTTTTCGCCGTGCCATTTCTCATTGGATATGCATCAGGATAACGAGTGGCCACATCCATGATAGTTAATAGAAATTTATTACCGGCACTAGTAGGGGTTAGGGGTCCGACCATATCAATGATGACCTTACTGAAGGGCGGTCCACTGACAGGAATGGGGTGCAACGGGGCTCTCGGAATTGTTTGGTTAGGTTTTCCAACCCTCTGGCACGTATGACACCTTGCTATCCAGGTTACCACCTGCCCCTTCAACCCCGGCCACCAAAACAATTTTTCTAAAGCCGCCACCGTTTTTCTCACCCCTAGATGTCCTGCCAGTGGTATGTCATGCGCCAACCTCAGTAGGCTATCCCTGCACTCCCGTGGCACCACCAACTGGTCCACTACTCCGGACCCCTCTTGCCAACTACGTTTAGGGTCTTGAAAACGCCTATAGAGGATGCCTTCTAAATAAAAAAATCTCCTGGCTGTGCATCGCCGTCCTCGTCGAGCTCTACAGCTCCATTAGCACATGTTTGGAGCTCAGGGTCCTCTAGTTGCAACCGACGTATATCTGAGGGTGCCAAGCGATCTAACTGCTCCCGGAGCAATGCATGACCTTCCCCGATACTGGGCTGCTCCCTCTGTCTCTCTCGATGTACATAACGTTGCTGTCGTGGAGACTCGTCATGCCCAGCCTCGTCACTCTCGATGACAGGCCCAGGGGCTACTCCAGAATTAAGTAATGGTGCTAATACTGAATCACCCAGGAGAGCCGCCGAGTCAAAACTCTTAAAGCCAACTCCAGCTTTAGCCTCCTCCTGTTGATCGTTCCTCCGCTGGTCTGAAGACGGAGGACTAGGCTGTGACACTTTAGCTGCCCGAGCTCGGGTGACAACACACGCCATGGGTTGTGTCTGGCACCGCTCGACCCACTCTTGCTCTTCCCTACTCACGTCGGCCGGCCTCTCGGCAATGACTAAGGGTAGAACCTCAGAAGCGGGCATTGCTAAGTCGTTGCCGAGAAGAAGGTCGACGCCCTCCACTGGCAGTTTCTCCACAATCCCGACATCCAATTCACGTGCCACACCATCCACCTCCAACTCCAACCGCACCAGCGGGTATGACCGAGTTGCATTAATACCCTGCACCACCACCACCCGAGCCGCATTTATAGGGTAGCCAGTCAAGTTTTTCATCAGAGTCTGGGAAGCACCTGTATCACGCAAGACCTCTACTCCATGCTTGCGCCCCGCCCACATCACGCAACCCCGCCCTCTATGGTCGCAAAAAACATCCTGAGCAGGGTTCGAGCCTCCCAGGTGCTTCTGCATTGGCTGTGCCTCAGCCTCTGACGAACTGCCCCGGGCAAACTCAGATGACTTCGGAGACACACCAATGTTGCAGGCCAAAGACACAGCTGCTGTAGGTGGTTTGCTAGGACAGACTCTTGCAAAGTGCCCCTTTTTATGACAATGATAACACTCCAACTCCCCTTTGGGCTTCCCTTGGTACTGGGAAGGGCCCGGCCCCTTCTTAAATGGGACGGTGCTAGTCTTGTGGTCAGTCTTGGTATCATGGCTCTTGTACTTGTTTGCATAAGGTATATCACTAACTCGGGGGGGTGGGGCGTCACGCCCCTTGTTACCTGCCTCACTACGCTGGGCAGACCCGCACCCACGAATTAGTGATAGCCGGAGGTCAGCCATCTCAGCTGCCTCCTGTAGAGTTTTTGGTTGCTTTTCTTTAAGGTTTAACGTCAGGTCGCCACCCGTGCATTTGAAAAACTGCTCTAAAAGCACCAACTGTTTAATGTCGTCAAACGTAGTAGCTTTCTCCGACCTCAGCCAATTCCCAAAAGCATCGGACAGCTCCCGGGCATGCTCCAAAAAAGTGCTCTCCCGACCCTTGGTAACACCCCGGAACTTCAACCTGTACGTCTCTGGTTGTAGTTCGTATGCTCTCAGGACAGCCTCCTTGAGTTCCTCATAGATAATATAAGACTCTATAGGCAACGCATCGTAGGCTTTAAGACCCTTGCCTATTAATCTAGAGGATACAAGTGCTGCCTATTTATTCTCTGGCCACTGGTGTTCCTGGCACTTCTTCTCAAAGCATGTGAAAAATTTTGTTACACCACTCTCATCAAACACCGGAACCAGTTTCAATAAGTGCGAGAGAGACTGCTCATGAACACGGTTACCAGCCCCAAGTCGCTGTCCCGTTGTCTCTACTCGCGACTTCTCTACATCCATGTCGGCACAGTACCTAGTCGACTCAGCTTGGATTTTTGCTTGACTGATAGTTTTTCTCTCTTCTATCTTGGCTAATTCTAATTGCTGCTGCTGATGCTGAAGCTTAGCTAATTCGAGCTTAAACAATAATTCTGGAGATAACCCTTGAGGAGGTGAAGGTGCTACAATGTTTGAAATTACCGGTGGTCCCCCCAGGGGCAACCCACCCTGCCAGTCACCACCCAACTGCGGAAGCGTACCCGGGGTAGGCAAACTACTGGGATGGCTGGGAGTCGAGTGTAGGGGAAGCATGGCCGAAGGGCTCTGAGCACTCAACCCATCTCGCTCACCAGTCACCCTGCCCAGTACACACGTTATCAAGTTATCCTTGGTCATGCTGCTAGTAACCGCATGACCGATAGCTGTGGCCAGGCATTGAAGACCGTACCGATTCATACCCTCCAACCGCTCGGCAGTAACAGGCCATTGCAAAATATCCTAGCATCCTCCTCACAGTTCACCCGATTAACCCTTTCATCATGCTGCTGTTCCTCAGTTTCGACATTACGTACTGTGTCTCCATTCTCCTCTGACCCGGTATAAGACATGATGCTCACAAAAATTTCTCACCACAATATTCAGAAAAGAAGTACCACAAACTCTTATGTAGCACTATTCACTTGCCAAAAATGTCTGAAGACTCTCAAGTGCTATACTACTTTGCCAAAACAAAATTAACGTGCCCACTATATTCCTCAATAAAACAAATGACCACAACAATCCTGCAATTATCTCTTAGTTCACAAGATCCTGAGCTAGGTCGCCATTTGTTACGATCCAGGTTCTCAAAGACACAGGGCTCTTCAACATTGGACTAGATAATGGCAAAATGCAACAACGGTAACACTAGATCCAACCCCTGCCTTAAACACTGGAAAACAAAACACCATTACTGCCCTGAGTCGTGCCTGGACAACGAGGTATCCTATGACTCGGTAACTGGTGCACACACACTAGGCTGACGCTCGATGAAACAGCCTATTCTCAAACAGTAAAAGATTACTTGATTAGGTTACACAAAGAAAAGATAGTTAACGTGATTAATTAACGTTACGGTAGATACTCAAATAACTGGCACTCCTGTATTAAAGAAAGTGCAATGCTAGTCCTGCAACATCAACTGGAAACTTCTGAAATAAGTCTGATGCTGGGAAGATGTTCGTAAAGAATCTTGAACAATTATAATGCAGAATACGGGTCACAATAAATACTAGGACATATAGTAATAATAGGCAGGCAAATAATAAAGACTGCGCAAAGGTAGTAATGCTCAACAACTAAAGAAATGCTTCGTGACACAACGCAACAGCCTACTAGGGTTGTGCAACTCAACAACAACCTCGGCTCAAAAGTGCAGTGAATAATAATGTTGCATACATATAATAATGGGGGCTTATCTCTAACCAGTGTCTGCTCAGTTAATAAAGTCTAGCTGGGGTATCAAGGCAGGGCAACAATGGGCGAGCATGCGGCTCGTAGCCTAACGTTGTCCGAAGGTGGTATAATGAAGATTACGTTATATGACGGGGATGCTCTCTTGATAAATCTAGGTCTCTAGTACCTAGTTCTATCCTGGCGATCCCTCAGAAGTCAACACAAAGAGGCAGCACTATGTTGTGAGGGATAGGCTATGGCCCTCTCACACCACAGCGCTGTGCTCGCAAAGTAAACCCACCCGAAGTCAACTTAGGCTCCCACAGTACCTGTCGATGTCGTGCAGGGCTTAGCTAACACTGCACACATCGGAGACAACGACACAGTAACCTTACCCCCAGTCTAGCTTTAGATAACCAAGCAGAATCACTCAACACCTTGCCAGGGAGACATATACCAGTCTACAACCTTCCCGAGAGAGGACACACACGGAAAAGTCCGTCTCTCCAACCTCAATAAATCATAATACCTCCTTAACCTAATACAGGGAAATATCTGAGAGCTTCGCGTACAATACGACTGGTCGACGGTGAACGTCTATGCTGAAGCCAGAAGGGATGTTGAGTTTAATAAAGATTAGAGAATGAGAAAGGAGAAGTCGAGAGAGAAATAGTATGCAAAGTGGCGAGTATGGGGGACAGAATTGCAAAGGATATAGGCGGTACGCGTGTCAGACAAGCTCTGAGCTGGTAAAAAACACGAGGCCGCGATGGGCAGGGACTAGTTGACCACCCGGCCGCCAACGCCGTCAGCGCCCAAGCGAGCTGCGTCATAGCTCCCCCCGCTGCCAGGTGTACCCCCTCACCCTCTCTCGCTCGCCTCCCACACAAGCAACATTTATATTATAGCGAATATAAAATATAAGGCGCGGTCACAGACCAAAACAAAGACCATTTCTAGACTGTCTGTGGCAACACGACACTAATAAAATAAAGCAGATCATTCTAGGACAACTGTAGCCCATCCCCCCATCCTGGCGAGCGCTAGCGAGCTGCAATGCCCCACGCAACCATTCTGTTAACGCCGGGAGGCGTCACATCCTGCTAACATAACTTTAGGCAGCGTAAGAAAGGACTTCTAGGAATTGATTGGATAAACAACTGTGTCAAATAACCAATTAGCTCACAAAGACCCTTCCTAAAGCTGGTGTCACACGAGCGCTTTTTCCGGCAATTGTTAAGGCAATTGTGGCCTGGCATCTTCTTAAGTAAAGTTAAGTATTACTTCAGTTTCTTAAAATAATATGCATTTTTGCTATGTCAATGGGAAAATACCACAAAGTAATATGAGAAACAACTTGCTTATCGAAAATGGACAGAAAAAACGCTCGTGTGATATCGCCTTAAGGGGAGGCAGTTGGTTTTTCGAGTCCTCCTCCTACCTCATGTTTAGCTCTATTATTAGTTATGAGATTTCAAGCTATCCGTCTCATTAGTTTGGCGATTTTCAGACCGTTTGCCCCATTCCTTTTCCAATATTAAGACCTTTCGTGCCATTTAGGTGTCGATTTTTGTCCTGGCGAGCGATAGCGAGCCTGTATTTGAAGATAAATTGGCCTTCGGCGGGGAAATTTTTCTACCGAAAAATGTACACATTTATATCTTGTGGGTGTTTCTTTAAGTTTGATAGAGATTTAAAGAGCAAACTAAACCCTCTCTTTAAACCATTGAGTCGAACCAGTAAATTATGCTGCACAATACCGTCGGATATCCCTTATATTAAGGGGGCCCACC